>CABFVX010000841.1:166631-221300 GCA_902151425.1 Timema shepardi
CCCCCCCCACCCCCCCCCCCCAACACACACACACACACACACTTCCCATACCCGATCCCTCAATGTTACATACGGATGACTGGGGGTAGCAGGGGGTGAAGAGGACACAGGGTGTGCCAAATCTTGTAAGTTGTTTAGTAGGGGAGTGTGTAACATGTCTAGATTGACGTTATAATTAATCTGGTTTTGGAGTTATAGTAGCTTCTCTATAAAACCAATCGTCAAATTTTTCTTCAAGATATTAAGCTTCAAAATTGACCTATAAGCTCAAAACCTTTGTCATGGGGCACATAGTTTGAATTTAAAGCTAATTTATATTGTTTTCCGGTGATTTGAGAGGTTGCGTTTCGAATTCCAGCATGGTATACTGAAGGTGCTTTTCTAAATTGTTTACCACTTCACTTCCATACTAATGTGAGTACACTATCTCTTAATTCTTCCTTCACCAATCCTAGCACATTATCCTGGTTAAATATATGCATATCGCTTGAATGAGTATTGGAAGATAATTATTAGGAGTGAGCATGTGGGCATTTTTTTTACTATCGGGTCCTAGTTAGAATGAAAACATGGAGTATTTTTTAGTTTGTGCAGGGGGGCCAAAATGAAAAAATATTTGTACTAGAAATATTTTAATTGAATTTTTGAAATAGATACATTTATTAATAATAAGTACAAATACATATTTTACAGAATGATTTTTTTTCCGTGGAAAAAATTATAATCATACAAACTCGGTATTTATTATATCTTATATAATTGTAATTTTTTAATTAGACAAAAGTAAATATTGAGAAATTATATTTGCTATGAAATAATATCTTAAAATTGAATAAAATTAACTAAACTAAAAATGTTATAAAAAATGAAAATTCTAAGCACTATAAACTTCGAGTTTTCTGAAAATCAACGAGTCGAGACTAAAACGATTTTCCAACTTGAATTTTCAAAACTCGACATAACATTAATTAAAATAACAATAGATAGCCTGAGTTGTTAACACGAGTAGTTAAGCGTACATTTTAAATAAATAAATCAAATTATCTCACAATAAAATTAACTAAAAATCAGTAACACTTTCAATTATAGTCACCAAAATGCTATAATATGTAGCAGTAGTACTCGAAAAAAATCCACACCTGGGATCTGGTCTAAGGAGCTAAGAATGCAAAAGATTGGAGGGCCGGTGATGCGGAAGTCAAGCCTCGGTTCTTGCCCGGGTGCACTGTGAGGTGTTTTTCCAAAGGAGATTTTCACAACTAGAGTTTTCTTAGCCTCTTTCCAAGTTAATGCGCGTGTATTTTGCAGAAGCTATTTTCTTCACACAGCCAACTAAAACTAATCTTTTGGTAGCCCTGAAGTTGAAAATATAATTAAACCTACAGATAAAAAGATAAAAATAAGGATAGACAGATGGATACGTGTAGATTGAAATATTTTGTTTGAAGAATAAGCCTATAAGAAGTGATATCCAAACTACGAATATATTTAGATGATGCTATAACCGTAATTAACAATTATTATAATAGTATAGATTTATAATCAATCATAATATTCGCATTTGTACAGTTGTTATTGTAATTTTGGCCGCATAAAGCCTTACCAAGTCGTAGGTGGTGGCTGCGTTATCTGATAGCTCGTGAGTTTAATCATTCAAACGCAGCTGATGAATTCCGTACGCCCATCACTGAATCTTCCTTAAAATATGAGTGAAGAATAACCCGGGGCACGGGAGGGCTCCTGGATATTTCAGTAGTAAGAGAATTGGCGTACTAAACTAAGGGTCTCGCATTCGATTCCCATGTCCAAGTTTCATTTTTCATTTTAAAGAATAGAATATTTAGATGTTTCTAAAACCGTAACTTACAACTATATTAGAGTGATTATTTAATCCATGAATAAGCTACAGTTGTATATTTTTGTTCTACAATAGATAAAGTACAATTTTTATAGAAAGGGCTTTTTATAAACTACAAACTTTTTGCGGCTAACATCAATAGCATTTTACTATGTTAATAGTGTTATTTTATAGATAGTGATAATATATTTCAAAAGTGATAGTTGTAGTACATAAAAGTAAAACTAGAAGCTTCTATAGCTTTCAGATGATGTCCCAAGAAAATTGGATTGTATATTAGTTTTCTCGCGATGTTAGATAATCAATGCTAGGTATGTCCCTTAAGCTTAAGATACTAGCTTGTAATTACGTTGCCTATTAAATCACCTATTACGAGAATAATAAAGCATTCAAAATGAATTTTAAGAATAGGAATGGGGAACCGAGGAAGAATATAGGATGAAGAATAAAAGATCGAAGTTATTGGTACGGGAAACCAGGAAAGGCTAGTTGCAAAAACGGACAGAATTTCTTGGATAGGACGTGGAAGGAGGTAAGAAACAGAAGGGGAGATAAAAGACAAGAATTTAGAATGATGGATGAAGAAGTAAGAACTTTGAAGACAAGAGAAGAAGAAAAGGAAACATGGATGAGATATTTTGAGATGATGTTCAACCCGGTAGAGGGAAGTGATGAGAGTGAAACAGAGGAGCAGGAAGAAAGTGCAGAATATGAGGAAAAAGGTTCCACATGGAAAGAGGTGTAGGATGCATTAAAGAGGATAAAACAAGGAAAAATACCGGCTGTGGATGAACTGACTGCGGAAATGATAAGAGTTGCAGGAGAATCAGGTATACAATGGCTATACAGGGTGCTGAGAACGGGCTGTAAGGAGAACAAGTTACCGAAATACTGAAAAAAATAGCGTTACAATACTTATTTTCAAGAAAGGAGACAAAATGAGGTGTACATATTATAGAGTGAAAGCACTGATTTGCCATTGTACAAAAATATATGAGTAAATATTATAAAAGAGAATAAAAAATCAAATAGAAAGGTGGTGGGAAGAGGAAAAGCACGGATTTAGGAAACAGGGGTATACAATAGACTTGATATTTGCCATATGACAGCTGATGTAAAGAAGGTATGATTTCGGGAAGGACTTGTCGAGGGCATTAATGGATTTGGAGAAGGCATATGATAGCGTAAATATATATAAAGTTTGGAAAGGGATGGAGGAGGTCAACGTGGAAAAAGGAGTTGTAGAGAAAGCGAAAAGTATATATGAGCATAGCATGAGTTTTGCTAAGGCGGGGAGTGGGAGGACGGAGTGGCTTGAAATAAAAATGGAGTAAAGCAGAGGAGTGCTCTCTCACCACTAATATTTGTAATGATAATGGAAATGGTCATGAACAAAGTGGGATGAAAACTCGGAGATGAAAGAATGACTTCATTTGAAGTCATTTCTCCAGCGATCTGTTAAAAAATTGACACGAGTTCTAAAGTACGTATAGTTCATACTTGGAGCACGTTGCACATTTATGAAACCTTGTCGGAGCCTTGTAGCTCAAGGGGTACAGATGTCTTACCGTTGGTTTACCATAAAGGAGGATAGTTGAGTTCTATAGTTTAGTAGAGTAGTATCGTTTTCTAAAAAGCTCGTGACGTAAAGAGCACTTGAAGTTCGATATCCCCAATTGAAATTCAAAGAAATAGTTGCGGGTATTTAATAATAGGCACACAATAACTTTTATTCCATCCCCCTCCCCCCTTTTTAAATAGCCACCATTCACTCCTTAGCATTGCAATGCATTTCCATTGTTTGGGATGTGGTAAGTTGTTGATTCTTTTCTTTTTTTGATATGTATATTTGGAGTGGTGTAACTTAGTTGTGAGTAAATAAATACAAAGATTTGGAAGTGTTATCATTTCCACACTTTTGAGTTCTGAGTCTATTAGGAATACATGAGGTTCGGAAGTATGCATAGCTTTATTTGTTAAGGAGAAGAGCAGAGTGTGTGGTCCGTGCCGATGGTTCTTTCTGCGCATGCGTCACTTGAAACACAAACGACGTTTAAAAAAAAGTAGCCGCTTCGGTAGTCGCAAGGTTTAAGACAGCGATTATTAATCGGGGGGGGGGGGNGGCCGCGAAAGGTTTTTGGAGAGCCTCGAGAAATTAATTTAAAACGTTATTTGGTTATTAATGAAATCAATTATCTTAAATTTTACGTTTTAGATGAAAGGATTTGATGATCGTAAGTATGTAAGTAGAGTATACTATTGATTTTCCGGGGGCGGTGGTGGAAAGGAGGGGAGGAGAAGCACGGAAAATATATAACTCACGAATAGTACAAATAATGCCCATCTGCTTACCATCGCCATTAAATCTGTTGCCCTTTGTTTCTACTTGTTTATGTGAAAAGGGATTTTCCACAGTGGTAAATATTAAAACGAATCAGCAAAATCGACTCCTAATCACCTCCTGCATGCGAATAGCATTAGGTAATACAATTTAAACAAGAATATACAAATTAGTGAAAAGTGTTCAACAGCACAGAGTGGTTAAATACATTTGGCTAAGTTAATCTCGTTTTTTTATTATTATAATCATTAAATAAAGTCACTATTTAAGAATAAATCTTAACGATTAATATGTTAGTAAAAACTAGGGGTTCACGAAAAGGTTTTAGGATATTTAGGTGGCCATGAGTAATAAAAGGTTAATAACCACTAGTCCAAGGCATCACTCTAGACTAGACTGCTGATGATGGGGGAATCGGGGTTCGATCCTGGTCGGGTGCACCGAGAGCGATTTTTCATTCTACCTCCACGCAAATACGGGTTCACTTAATCTTAATACAACCTTACTCATCTCTAACACATTTGAGCAATTAATATATAGGCATGTAGCCCGAATGGGTAGTAAGACGCAGTGCTAAAAAAAATAGTTGAATTTAGTTTATTTTAGGGAGAATGCTTTATATAATACGGTTTCATTTTGTAGGCCTACCTTGTAATTTTAAACATACGAATAAGTAAAAGTAATATATTTTATCATTATAAAGGAAATGTAAATACTATTTACTATCTTAAAGATAAAGTCAATTTTATAAGAAGGACTATTTAGATAATAAAAACATATATTTTGCAGTTCAATGAGTTGTAGATTAACATTGTGAATATTGATTGTTGTGTTTGTCCTAAAATTAAGTTATATTAAATCACTAATAACCAACAACCTGCTTTGGTGGCCGCATGGTCTAAGTTGTCACTCTCGTGTTACACTAGACTGCCGATAAAAGTGACATCGGGGTTCGAATCACGGTCGGGTGTATACTGAGGGTGGTTTTACAAAATGGTTTCTCACCCTCCCTCCATGCAAATGTGGGTACACTTACCTAAATTCAACCTTTCTCATCCTTCGATCCCTTGCTTGATTAGAACATATAGGTACAACCTGAGCAGGTAGTACGGTACACTGCTAGAAAATAAAGAACACACTAGTACCATGAATTGTCAACTAATACTGATAGATAATGATAAAAACTATTACGTATTGAGTATAAACCTTCACAATATCTTAAGTTTCACATGTAATTTATATTTAAAAATTGATTTGAAAAGGATTTTTAAACCGGAAAAATCACATTTTTTAAAGTATTACATTATTATTCGACTTTAAAATATATTAGCTCTATTTTAAAAAATAGTGTGCTTATTGTTTTCAGGCACTGTTCAGTTCTTGATGTATGACAATAATAATTATAATTAAAAGCATGACTATTATAGTAAAATAAGTAGAGTAGGTAAATTAATAAATATTAATTTTACTAAAACAATAGAACAATAATTTACAGTTAAAATCATAAACAAAAGTGGTCAATAATAAAAAGAGTCGCCTAAATAGTCAAAGCTTGATTAAAATGTTTATAAATTTTAAAGAGTAATAAAGACATGTAACATCTAAAAAATCGAAACTATTAGTTTTTAAAAATTTTAACCTAGAGATTATGATGAATTCTTATGTTTGATGTGTGCCCGAACCCAAAAATTTGATTTTATAATTCTGTCTATTCCTATGTCTGTCTGTATGTCTGTCTGTCTATCCTTGGCCACAGATCTAAAACTATTTGATGCATGTCGTTCAAACTTGACATCTAGATGTCATAAAGCAATAAGTCATGAAGTTTTTTTATTTTGATCTTAGCCCTCAAATTAAACGTAGTTTACAAAGGAGTGTTGTTTTTTAGTTTAAAAAATTTCAAAAATAGTTCTAACCATTTTATTTAAAATGGATATCTAGGGGGTGGTTGACCTCTCAAATAACACTGTAAACTTGGGTTTTTATTAAAGGATAGTTGTAGGCCTACTGATTATTGATTTTCTTAGTTAGAAATATTTTGGAAATGACTCTAACGATTTTGTTTAAAATGTATACCTGGAGAATGTTTGGCATGACAAATAAAACTGTATACTTATTTTATGGGGAGGTAATCTCATTTAAGGGTAGTTTGTTGAGAGCAGTTTTTATTTAATTAAAATAATACATTAGCGATTTGTTTCAAAAGGGCTGTTAAGTTGCTTACGTTATAAATAATTGTGTAGGCTTATACTTTTTTCAAAAAATAATAATTTAAAAGTTGTTTACAGGTGACAGGTTTTGTCAAATTTTATGATTTCTTTACTTGCTCTAAAGCTTTTGCTCAAAATTGATATCGCGGGACTATTTAACATGATCAATAATAGTGTATGTTTATTTGCTAAAGCCCGCCTCGGTGGCGTAGTTGGCTAACGCGCTATTCATTATTCAATCTTTAACATTTAATAATTTATTAACCATAATATTTATTGGTTTACGCCATCTTTACTTAACCAACTTGACTTAAACTATTGTGTTTTAATTCATTTATTTTAATATGTTATATGTATATGTATGTAAGATGGTCTTACTCTTGTAATGTCATAACGAATGTCAATCTATTCTTTTAATCTAGTCAATTTATATCTAATTTAATCCACATTAATTTTTGTTATATTATATCGGTTTTACATTAGAATTTTTTACTCTAACCATTTTTCCACTCAATTCAAGTTGATTGTTTTAATCAAGATGAACCTTGCAAATTTGTATTAATTTTAAACTTCAATTACACATTGGTTGTATTTTTTATATTTAATTCTACTTTTATATTATAAATCGTTTCCTTACTACACTATATCATGTTCTTCATGAATCTATATGGTAATATTATTTCATAATAAATAAGAATAATCCTCTATTTTTACAAATTAAAATTAATTCGAGGGTAATTTACAAATTACTTATTTTTGAACATATGAAATTAGTTAAAACTATTTGAACAATTTAGTTTTCAATCTATGTATAGATAATTTATAACTAACGAGATAATATGTTTGTTTGTATGAGGAAAACTTTTAAGTGAATTTTATTGGGAAAAAAAATTTTGAAAATTTTCTTCCCAGCTATAATACACAATATGATAAATTTTTTGCAATTGTGTGGTACCATTTATTTAAATTTTACCCTATAAGCTAGGAAGCTTACCTTGTACTATTCCACTATAAATATAGCTTATAAGAGAGCCACAGTGTAATACGTTAACGTAGGCGTGCTGACTTTCAGGGTAGACGGTGAACTGCATATGGATACTCTTGTCCCAAACGTAGTCAGTATAAAATAAACAAATTGAACATTTTTATACCTTTTTACAATACCCTTATGCCCTCGCCAATTAATATCCGTCCCAGTGGTCGAGCGGTTCAAGAGAAAGCCGCCAGGAACTCTGCTTGGTCTGACACCGGGGAAGGAGGTTCCACAACAATGTTTTCCAGTTTTTTAGCGTAGTCTTTTTATTCTACTCTCACGACTCATGGTACTAAGGTTATGTATTTAAGGCGTGCTGTCCTAGGTTAAGGTTTATAAGTCGTGGAAATCATGTCTACCCAATCGACTATCGGCAAATAAGGTCAGCGGTAAAAAGCTTGATTGACATTTAAGGTCTAGGTTCGATTCTCAACCAAGCACACCGAGAAAACCTTAAAGACTTCATTTACATATTGTCTGTCCATACATTCAGTTACTTATTATTAATTTTCCGCATCCTGTCTCTTGATGTCCTGACTTTAATTGCTGATGGTCCGCTTGTGATTTTATTAGAAAACTTGAAGTACTCCACTAGGCTAACTAATTTGTTCACGCCCGTCCCCCACAACGACTTAATACCCATCCGGACTACACGTGGGCATTCATTATCTATTTTAATGGGGTAGGGGTAGGGAAAGTAGAATTTAGAGGAGATATACCAACTTTTGCGTGGGGGCACAGTGAGAAACAATTTTTTTTAAACAACCTCAGTACTCCCATTTGGTACTCAAACCTGACCTCTTCTTGATCTGATAAGCTAGTCTTAGATAATCTTAAAATTAAGTTGACATGCCCACCAATGTGAGTATGTAAACGATATTATCTCTGCCGTGTTAATACAACCTGATCCACATCGGTGATCGCATGGTTTAACGCGTCACTCTCGTGCTATGCTGGATTCCCTCTGAGGGGAGGATGGGAATTTAATCTCGGTTGGGTGTAATGAGAATGATACTTACTGATTTGGTTATCGTTCATCCTCTACGCAAATGTGGGTAAACTTCCTCAAAAACCTTACATTCCTCATACCTGTCCCATTAGTGTAAGTATACGAACAGCCCAAACGGGTAGTAAAGCGGGGTGCACACACAAAATAAAAGGTATTATCTAATTTAGATAGGAATGTAACTTTTTTCCGGTTATAAAAGTTGCTTGGATAATTTTAATATATATACATCAAATCATGTAATTTTCAACTGTAAATTTTCATATATTCTTTCAATAGCTATAAAATAATACTAAAACTAAAGTTAAATGGTATAGTTGCTGACTGTTAAAACTATGTTTGGATTTTCTTGGAGTGTCTTCCTAACCAGAATCCTATTATAAGTTAAGGACGTTGCCTACCTGTGACGTCACGGACGGCTAAGATGGAATCTCCCATGTTAATGAATTTACGCTTTACTCGGCGAGTTTAAAGATATAACGTTGAAATAAAAACCATACATTCTTATGTAAGTTTAAAAATAGTTCTACAAAGTCATAAAATTATTAGTTTTATCTTTAAGTTTTTTTAAACGTATATTTTATAAATCATCGACAGCTTAGGCTATTCGGCTTGGTCATGGAAATGCCGTGTAGGAGTCTTCTGACCAAGACATAGATTAAAAAATAGTCTGTGATAGCATATGTCCTCCAAGAAAAGGAAACAAGAAAAAAGGAAAATTAAAAAGAAAGTCAATGTTTTCAAGGCGCAAATATTATAGTGAGTGTGTAAACTCGTCAGAGGAAGAAGGGAGGGGTTATCAGCACACAGACAAGAGACCTCTTAAGGTGAACTTCTCATTTTCTTCCCTCTCTCTCTACTTCGTACATTGGTGTCTAAGTGAGACAGAGATAGCTTAGACTGCTTAGGCGCGTCAAGTTGAGATGCAACCCGCTTCGCAAAATAGCTTCGTAATCTCCAAGTAGACAACGTCGTTAAGTGTTTGTATTTTATTTTCTCTCTCTTCACGTGCAGTACAGATTAAGAGAGAAGTATATGTCGCCTGGACAACAGTCGTGAGACGAGACACGCAAAGGAACTTATTATAGCGACCATTTTGTCAACAGCCTTCTGTGAAGGGTCCACACTGCGTTTAGTTGGGTTTGGCTAGTTGCCTCATTTATCAAGGCAACCCCTCAAGTCCTGACGACCCCGAGGTGTAACTTATCGTCTAGATTATTACCCCCGTCCCTTCTCTTTCACCCCACGTTAGGCTTTGTGCGCCAATCGCTGCTCATCTGCTATATTTTCAGAAAGGAGGGGGAAGCTACGTGTTGTTTGAAGGTAGTGAAGATGACAAGCAGGTTTTCTGCAACTGAAAGGAGTCGCTAGTATATACATGGCAAAGAAAAAGAAAGGGTCGGGTGGGGAAAGAGAGAAGGAAAAAATGGCGATGAAAGATGTGGTTTCTGCATGGTGTTAGAAAAGAAGATGAAAAAGAAGAGCTCTTATTGGGCGTAGGGGAAAGGGAAATGCATAAGGACATAAAAGAAATAGACGATAAAGGGATGGGGGATGAGAGAAAGAAGTTATAAAAAAAAGGGTGTGATGTAAGTAGAAGTTGGAAGTCAGACTGAGTTAGCGTTTTGTGATATATATATTCTTACCCCTACGTTAAAACGTTAGGAAGGTGTGTTTGTGTTAGTGTGTGTCTATGAAAGGGGGAGCAGTAAAGGGAAGAAATGGGATACAATAAAAAAGGGGTGCTAAAGAATAATAGTTAGATAAAAGTTAAGAGTATGATTATATCGTGAAGGCACTCCTCACTTAAGTGAAATAAGATATCACGGAGGGAGTCATTTAATTTTACACGTTTTTTTTTTATCTTTGAGTTATAAAAGAAAGAAGTTTTGATTTTATATATTAGGCCTACTATTTAAAAAATTCACAAATAAAATATAAGACATTTATCCTTTTTTTACAGAATTTGAGGCAGCTTAATTATGCTAGGTCTATTTTAACAAAATTAAGAGTTTGTTTGTCTGTCATGAACATTGCTCAGTATCTATTGCACAGAGAGGGCAGAAAAGTTAAAATTAGTAACCCCATGTGAATAAACATGTGCACCTCAAGGCAGTAATTTTAAATTATTGATTAGCTTTTTTAAAAATTTATTAAGAACTACGCTGGAAGAAATAAGATGAATATATCTATTTTCTATTCAATTTTGTATTCTATTCGTTGCCAGGGGTATTTCTGTTAGCGTAATGCGCTCTTCCTTTGACAAAGCCATCATACGTCATCCAAATCTGCGAGGAACATAATACGTCCACAGACATTTTACTCCCTAAATTTTCAGACTTTTGACTCATCCTGTATAGTAAAACTAATTTTGGACCAATTTTACATTTTATTTTTCTAAAATCTTCATAACTTAAAGTGGGATGGAAGTGAACTCATGATGGTGTCAGTATTTTTACATTTCTTATAAAATATATATATATATCTTTCTTTGGAAAAAATAAACAAAATATAGCCTTAATATATGTATTGGGTCAATTCTATACACCTAGCAATTTCAACCGTTCTTGAATACCTATAGTGGGTATGGTGGAATTTGAACAAGACTGACTATTAGTCTTATATTTATCATATTACTAGGTCTAGAGAATTAAACTAAACGTGTCTACTGAAGCAAGATTGTATTTATCTTAATCAAGAAAGATTTTTGTTTTAAAAACTATAAAATATGGACTTTACCTAGTGTTTCCTTGCACTCTATCATAATTATTTGTAGATAAAAATGATTGACTTAATGTATGAATTATTCTTTTTCTTCATAGGTCAGCATATATAGAATAGCAATTTGTGGAAGTATTGATCTTAGGGTGACCTGGCGGTCTAGGGGTAAGGTGTCAGACTTCTATGCTGGCGGCCGGGGTTCAATCCTCGGTCCCGGCACAGATAGACATCTTGTGAATGTGGGGAATGCCAGGCCTCCACCGTGGTTCGGATTCCACGTTAAACTGTAGGTCCTCCATTTTTCATCTCACAATCACCCTACCACTACACATTAGCGTAAGTGCGTATAACCCGAACGGGTAGTAAGACGCGGAGCTAATAATAATAATAATATTGATCTTACATAGGGGATTTTGACAGATCATAATATTTAGAGCATATATGTACTTAATTATTTAAAGGAGCCTAAACTTTTAATCTATTTAGTCTGAGGCGTTAGCCCTTTTGTCAAAAAAATAAAATATTATAAAATCTAGTTTTATTTAGTCTTATTCTAGAGATGAATGTATATAATTGTATAAAGTCATTTTGGAAATATGAATGGGTGGCTAATGTTTCAGTACATGTTGGTTATGTTAGACTCTAGATTTGGTACGTGGCATGGAAGTAATAAAGCAATATAAGCAAGATATGATAGCTAAATACGCTCAAATACTTTCAATTGTTTTTCGTTGCATATGAAGATTACAAAAATGACCTTGCAACATACGTATGGAGAATTTCTCAATTTAATATATAGAGAGATATATAATATGACAAGTAATCTAAATATATTCCCTAAATATTGATTTATGCCTCTGAGGGAAAAATAAACTCAAGCTAAAAAAATTTTAAAGAAGAAAATGACTTCAAAAAATACATTAGATAATTAAATTAAGCTTTAAAATAAAGAAATTTAAATTTTTTATTTATTTTTATTTTATAAATAACCTGAAGTAACACCTTGCAAAAATTCTACGAATACTTTTAATTTGACGTCAGCGCTAACATAAATATTATTAAGCCCACTTCGGTGGCCACGTGGTCTAACGCACGACTATCGCAATAGACTGTCAATGACATGGAAATTAAGGTTCAAATTTCGGTCGGGTGTACTGAGGGTGAGTTTTATAAAATAATGTTCTATTCTACTTCCACGGTAATGCAGGTAGACTTTCTAATAATATAACCTTCCTAATCCCGAAATCCACTAGCGTAATTAGTACGTATGCGTATAACCAGAACTGGTGGTAAGACGCGGTGCTAAAAAACTGTTATTAAAATTAAAATAATTGCTTTATCGCACATAGAACCAGTGACCATTTCCAAGGAAAGTATTAGAATTTTGACATTGATTGGACCATTGAGAGTAAATAATTATCACTTTACTATAACAATTATGAATATAATATATACAGAATTTTCGGAAACTCATAGCCCAAACTGCACATACGTACAGCTTGTTTGAACCAAAAGTAATACAAAATCCCTAAACACTTAAATTCGCAAAACTATACTAACACCATTGAATTGTTTTCAAATTTCGGCGTACAGCGCCGGGAGAGAAATGTTATCAAGCATGCGTGTACAGCAAGTTGCATAGCACATGTAATAATGGAAACTACTCTCTGTGCTGTAGGACCGTTAATGGTGACCCTCAAGACGTATTCACATCTCTAAATGGTCTGGTGTGTTGTTTACTACTAATTGTGGTATGTTTTGTTGCCGTGCTCCAAGATGTAGAGGTGTGTAGTGCCACGCGCCTAGCTCCTATGCAAATTGTTGTACACGCATGCTTGAATAGATATGCTCTCCCGGCGCTGTACGCCGTAACTTTGAAAACAATTTTAATGGTATTAACATAGGTTTCCGTATATAAGTGTAGAGAGAGTTTGTATTACTTTTGGTTCAAACAAACTATCTGTGCAGTTTGGGCTATGAGTTTCTGAATTTTCTGTATATACATTCCAATTCCTTAAGGTATAAGCAATAAAATGTGAATATAGATCACTAAACAAAAAATCCTTACATAATTCATCCTCATTAACTTTCTCCACACTTCCCTATCCTCACATGCTCACTTCGCTTCAACAACATCCATACACTGGGTCATACATGTTATTTTATTCTTAAAGCTCTTAATGTTTTTCTTTTTCACTTTTCCGCCAACTACATTTAGCCACAACTTACATGGCCCAGCCCTTCCTTTTGATTCACACCCTCTACCTACATATATATGCTTCGTCACTCGATCCACACTCGTCCTGTCAACCAACGCTAGACGCTTCTTTCACATTGACTTATTGGATTTCCTTTCAAACCAAACGCTTTCAGCACCCATTCATTAATGACTATGTCCATAAGAGTTTTTCCAACTAAATTTCTTTAATATCTCACTCCAACCGCATTCATCTTACGCTTCACACCCATAAAACAATGTTAGCGTTAACACACTTTTATATACTGCCATCTTTGCCTCTTTAGATACTACTTCATTCATTGCCATAGTCCACATACATACAACTACTCTCTGAGATGCATTCACCCATATGTCGATTTCACCATCCATCCTTCCATTTTTACAGAACATTCTGCTCAGATACCAAAAATAATTTACTTGTTATAACAGTTTTCCATTTATAATAAGCTGACAATCATTTTCTGAGCCGTAATCATTAAAAAAAACTACCGCCTCAATTTTGGAGACACTTTATACGAATATTCACGTGTATACTCGATACAAACAGATGGAGGAACGAAATAAATAACATTTATATTACTTTAATTATCATAAAAAAAATATTACCTATATTTAAAAATAATCTTTTTTAGTTGAACCAAGAAAATAAGTAAGTTCTATATTTGAAGTAATTATAATACAACACCCAATGATTTAAAGAGTAATAGTATTATTATTATTAGCACCGCGTCTTACTACCCGTTTGGGTTATACGCACTTACGCTAATGTGTAATGGTAGGGTGATTGTGAGATGAAATGAAGGACCTACAGTTTAACGTGGAATCCGAACCACGGTGGAGGCCTGGCATTCCACACATTCACAAGATGTATTGTCAGAGGTGAAGGAGGGGTTTGGTAATCAGATAAATCTGTGCCGGGACCGAGGACTGAACCCCGGCCGCCAGCACAGAAGTCTGACACCTTACCCCTAGACCGCCAGGTCACCATGAGTAATAGAAAATAAGATAATTTGTGACTAGATTTTTAAATTTATATTTATAATTTTTTAAAGATTTTTATTAGATTAATATATATTTATAGATTCATCATTTTCTTGATTTTTCATTGGTCTTTAAAATGGAGATAAATAGAGTATTGTATTAACCCGCCGTCCACTATTATTGGTTGGCACACGGACCAAACGTCAAGCTCATTATTCTGGATCTTTGCTGATAAAGCTGAATATACTAAGGTTGTTTTTTCCTAAACTGTTACACACTTTCCCTTCACGAAATTCGGGGTACATTTCTTCTAGATTATACCTTCCTCATTACTACTTATTAATATAATTTAATGTTTATAGCTCGTATTGATAGTGAGATGGTGAACAAAAAATAAAATGTTCGAAACCATAATCCAAAATAGTAATCATCAAATCTGCAATGATCGCCTAAAATATATAGTGTATACTTCACCACATTACTAACCTACTAGCTGCATTGCATAGAGTATTATTGTAAGGCGGAAAACGCAAACACGAATTCTTTACCATATTGTGATTGTCGTTATTTGTGATTAGCCCTAGATGTGTTATTAGTACCTGTAACCTAGCATAGTCTTATTTTCTTTATATGGTGACATCAATAGTTGTTGAAAATTGGTCATGAGCATACTGGCATTAGGTGAAAAACTTTTTAAATTAAGACAAAAAGTCATAATTAAATCCCAGGACACCCTAAGGATTGTTAAGAGGACCGACTCATTAAGCGAGAACTTGCCACGCAGACTGTAAAGAAATAGCTTTTCATTTCACAATAACTTAAATTAAAAGTTCGTACCCCTAATATATCCGCACACCCTTATTGTAAATATTTGTGAAATATAATCACTTCGAAAACCCTCTCTTTCCCTCTCCCTCTTTTCTGGAACAAAGAGGACATGGTGCAAATAAAGAAAGACAGAAAGAAGCCTCTAGGAGGATTTATTTCGAACTATTTACCCAACAAGAAAACTTCTGTCTTCATTCTTTTCACAATCTTATTGCAGAACGGTCCACCAAATATTAATCAGTAATCTTCAATTCTACGAGGTGTTATTTATAAATCTGGTATACTCCAAAATAAAGTTGAAAGAATCCAACAGGGCTCTTTTGCCTTAACAATCCTATATTTTGAGTTTTATTGATAGAAAAAAGTGTGAAAATGTGACTTTACCTCCTTTTTGATAATACTTTTTAAGCATATTTACGGATATATCATATTAGGCTTGATGAAAAATGGCTGTAGATTTAACTTTCCTCTGACAAATACAGTATTTTTTTATAAACTCACAACTTTCGATTTTAAAATATTTGAGAAGTAGCATCGAGCTTTCCTTTTTACTTAGAGTTAAGAATTGTGATATATATATTTTTTTCTAACTGACATAGGAAAGGGTGGTTGTAGGTTAGAGGTTAAAGAGAGTGTATGCTTGGACAGAATAGACAAGTAGTTTCAAAAAATTACACAGTTAATTGTATTTTAAACCACGTGGTCTGACAGTGAGTGATACTTTCTCGCTGACCGAGGCAGCTGACCTAAAAAATTTAAACTCGATATTTCTACTGGAGACATATTTGATTCCTTTTGACCAAAAGATGTTTTTGATACAATAAATGCGAAAATGCTGCCCTGAGCTCGCGTTTGCTTTACTTTCCCCTCAAATGAATGAGAAGATGTGTATATGGTTTAAAATTATGATTTATCCGTTAATAAAGAAGAAGTAATATACTTTTATTAATAAATATGATCGTCAACCATATAGGGCTCTCACTATTAGTAAGGTAGTAATTAATACTGATAGTATGACTGATCGTGTTTGGGTGGTACTGATGGATGGACTACGAAAATACCGATGTGGTCCGAATTTTCTGATCACATCAGATCAGTCAATCAGTCTTGCAAGTGGTACTGACAGAATGACTGACCGTGCGCGCGCGCCCGTCAGTATTTCCTTCGGTCTCAGTAGCAAACATAGACTTCCCACGTCTTTTTATCATCCACGTTGTTGCACGTCGCATGCAGAAGTTGAGACTGATAATAATAATGATACAAAGGCTGACCGTGTACGGTCTTGTTATAAATACTGATACGTACTGACAGTCTGACTGATCGTGTAGGGGCCTTATACCGTTTCCAAGAGCGCTTTATGCATAAAAACAATGACAATTTTGGAAAATGTCTTGCCTCTAGTGGCTTCACCCCCCAAAACTACACCATTTTCCATTCTCCATTTACCATTAGATATACCAGTACTGTTACGCTTCACACAAGCACAACTAATCGACGATCTTAATCATAGAGCAGGTAGAAACCACCTCACATGTGTAAACTGTAGGCCTCCAAGTTGTCATCTTGATATACTTCTTTAGCACCGTGTCTTACTACCCGTTTGGATTATACGCTTATGTTTTAATTATGCTAATGGTTTTAGGGATGAGTAAGGTTATATAAATAGGAAGTGTACCTGCATTTTTGTGGGGAGAGAGAGAGAGAGAGAGTAGAAACCATTTTGGAAAATTCACCCTCAGTACATCCTACCGCGATTCGAACCTCAATCTCCTGGTCATCGGTAGTCTAATCTACTACGAGATTGGTGCCTTAGACAATGTGGCCACCGAAGTGGGTGATATTGTTCTCAAAATATTGAGTTAATTTTAGGTAAAACCTTTCAGAGTAAAATCTCAATTCAATTTAGCACTTGTGCTCCTTTATTTTCCTACATTTAACTTCCTGACACAATTTGTATTGTGTGGTTGAGAGCAAATAGTCGTTTATCTTCAGTCTGGGACCAGCTCTCTTTCTTAAATTTGGTTCAAATCCCGACTTGGATATATATTTAATGTGAAAGCAGGCAAGTTATCTTACGAATGGCTCGACACCTTATTTCAGCCGGTTGCACATCTGTCTTGTGACCTAGAGGTCCCAGACTTGACTAGCTGCACGGACCGAACTAATCCCTGTGCAGCTGTGTTTGTTATAAATCAATGATCTAGAGACTGAGTGTTATAGTTGTTATAGTTAATATTATTATTATTATTATTATTATTAGGTTTCTGTCTTAAGACTAGCCCGAACATGCATTAAAGACCGCATTGTTGAACACGTGATTAAGCGCGTATTATCTGGTTTGTCAGTGACAGAGGTTTGGGTTCAAATAACAGCCGTGGTGTACAGATGTGTTTTTATTCAATATTTTCCACTCTACTTAGACGCAAATATGGGTTTATGCCCTTTAAAGTCAACCCTCCTCAGATTTACCCTATTAGTGTAATTGTGCAGATATTTCGGACGGGTAGTAAGGTTTGATGCACACAAAAATCAGGAGGAAAAAATTAATCTAAGTAGTTAGAGCTAAGTTTAAAAAGGTGATACAAGCCACCAATAAACGATAACGTGTTTTCAATAACAATAACAGTTATAATTACTGAAATAACACTAAATTGTGAATGTAAGTTGCACGTGAGAGGTACTGCCGCCATCTAGCGACTTGTAAACAGCCAGCTCGGTATATGTGTTCTCCTCCTCTCCCCTTCTTCTCCGTGTTATCATCCAGTTTCTGGCTGAGCGGGTCTGCTATATAACGCGCCACCGCCTTATCTCGCAACGGTCCTCGAGACGTGCGCTCACCCCCTGCCCCGAACCCCCCTCTCCCTGTTCACCGTCAGCCCCCTGCCCCAACCTTGCGACACCCTGATACCTCTTACAACCATGCTGCTCTCCTTGTCTCCCGGCTTACTGCGCGTGTCGAGAAAATGCATCAACAAAATATAGGGAGAAAAAAAATAAGGCGATCATATCTAACGACATACAACAAACTAACCTTATTATTTTGATTTGTTGTATCTATAAAAATAATAGTTTAAATCAGGAAAAACTAGCGGCAGATCCATACCAAGGGGAGGGGGCTTTTAAGGGGTGGGGCGATTGATCACCCCTCATCCTCCTGAAAACATTATTAATAATGTATCTTTGTATTTCTCCTAAACGCCTAGGTTATGGTAGCTTATTGAAGTCTTGTAAAAGCATAACACCTACAACCACGATTATGTTTAAAACAACTTTAAATAGTGCCAAGAAGAAATTGATATGAAAAATCCCTTGCCACATTTTGTTAGGGCTCCACCGCAAACCACCTGTCCCCATCTACAGACCCCGTTCCCGTAAGTTCGTGGTCCGTAGTCCGTGATACGTAAGAAATCGATGCGACAGTATCAGAAGGTTGATCTATCTACAGAGTCCTAATCCGTATCCTGGTCCGTACTCCGTAGATGGTGGCCAACTTTTAACTTTCCAAGGACTCATTTATCAGGACTACCAATCACAGTTAAGTAAATATTTATGAGAGCATCGAAATAAAAGCACCAATGGCAGCGAAAGTATCCGTTGTTAATTATAAGTTTGAGAGCTCAAATCGTGTTATAAATAGGCACATTTACATTATGATTGTGATTGTAATTAACCTACATTTCAAGTATATACTAAACTTTTTCTCAAAAAGTTGTTTGAGAGTATTGTATCAGTCAGCTGACTGCTTGGCGGTTCCTCCTTGATGTAGACGATTTTATTTCTAAGATTTTTATTGGATTACTCTGGCTATCTCATTGGTCGGAACGGTCACGTGATGATGGGTGGTGCAGACGCAAATAGAAATTCTAAGGACCAAACAAGGGCCATGGAATTATGGATACACGGTCTGTAGATGGGGCTTAAGTTAGAACTTCCTCCCCTTTCTTTCCAATAAATGTCAGGGTACGGGCTGGTGCAAGGACAAATTGGTTCACTGATCCACCGGGGAGGTTTGTTCGTCTAGAATAGCCTTCTTGCCCACTTGATAACCACATTTAAAATACATCAACAAAATAAATATTGAAAGACTCGACACTGCACGGTATTTGCCGACTCTGCTTTTGTTAGTGCTATTATAATGTCTAATCTATCTATATATAGTTTTTTGTTATTTTCCAACACTTCTTGGCTACCGTTTGGGCTATACGAATCTATTAATAACGCTAGTGAAGTATAAAGTTTAAAGTAATCGCAGAGTCAACGAAACTATATATATATATATATATATATATATATATATATATATAGAGAGAGAGAGAGAGAGAGAGAGAGAGAGAGAGAGAAAGAGCTTCGTTGACTCTGCGATTAAACAAATTGGTTGAAAAGTCACTTTAAAGGTGTTGTCTCTTTATAAAAAAAAATTACATCCATTATTGTTTACAACCTGTGGCCTGAGTCAGTTTTTTATTCAAGCCATATATTTTCCACTACCGGATTGCTTGGCCTGTCATAGATAGCTTCATATGCCTTATGAACTAACTTAAGACTAAGACAGGCACAACATCCATTTCCGGGCACTACTTTATCAATGTGAAAGAGTAAACCCATATTTACATCAATGATATATTTGCGTTCATGCTGGGAATCGAACTTGGGACACTTTGCTCCGTAGGCAGAAAAGCTACCGACTGAGCTTAAGTTATTTATTAACATATATTTTTCATTTGTCATCCTGAAATAAAAAAATAAAAATATATTTTAAACTTTTTAACTTAAGAAAATTGAAAAATGGAACCTGTACATGGGAATCAAACCCGGAACCTTTTGCTTAATACTAAGCAAAATGGTCCCGGGCTCCATTCCCGTGTCCAGGTGTCATTTTTAAATTTTCAGAATAGGATATCTAGATGCGAGTAGATCCTCACTAAAACAAATCTAATAGTTTTAGCTAATTGATTCTTATTTTTAACTTTGTTTGACAAAACATTAAATTGCTGACTCTCCCTTCGAATAAGTTTTATAATAATCTATACATATTACACACATATATAGGCTATTACAGTAAATGCGTGTGTTTATATGGAAAGGAGCGATATGTTAGAGAGGCCAGGGCTGACAATTTTTACTGGCCTCGTGAGATGGCGCCTCTTTCCTGGAGCAAAATAAAACTTGCCGGAATACAAACATGTTCATCGTTGGACATACTACGTTTTACTTTTACACCTTCGACTTACAAATGGGAAGCTGATAACGCGAGCTAGCGCTCTGCCGGAAGAAAACAGACGACGCGCTCTAGGTAGGAAGGGGTGGAGGGGGATAAAGGGAGGGGGGGGTGCTACGTTGCTGTAGACGTAGCTGTAGGGTTTAGTTGGAGGAGAGGAGTCGAAACACTATCTAGATGCTGAACTTTATTTTTTTTTAGTTGATTCGTCGTAAAATGGTCGGACTGTAGAATGATGTAGGAAAGGTCGGGTTGGGTTATTGAACCCGGAACCTCGAGCCTTGAATTTTATGCCGGGAAAACTAAATTCTTTTTTTCCTTTCTTTATCCAAATACGGTTATATTTTCTCTGAAGTCTACTTTTCTCGCCTCTATCACATTAGTGTAAATATGTGGCTAGCCCGAACGGGTAGTAAGACGCAAATTATGAGAGAGGGGGTGATTTTTACTTTAATATTTCCATCCTCTCTCCACAATAATGTGGATAGATTTACCCCAAATTACTCTTGTTATTCATAAAACATAAGTATATATTATATGGCCTACATAATACAATTTGAGAGCAGGTTTACAAATGTGGCTTGTTCAAAGAATAGAGATTATATCTATTCAGATAAATATAAATAACTTTTTGCGAACTCCTCTTGGGACAGAGTTTCTTATTTGCGGACTACTTTAAACATAGGGCTCTTAAATATGTATTATAGACGTTGGGGTTAAAGAGGTTATTTGAAAGTACGTTTATCAACATTTTTTATAATTTTATAATAATGGGGACAACCACCTCCAGTGAACTCGGCCGGGATTCGAACCAAGTCATTCAAGGCCCTTTACCTTCCAGGTCATAGGCACAAACAACTGCACCAACCAGTTATTTTCAAAAAATGGGCTTAGTAACAAAATTACTCGATGGATAAAATATAAATCCTTCTACAAAATAAGCGAAATATTTTAAACCCCCCTCCGCACCGGTGGGCACGCGGTCTAAATGTCAAGCTCATTTAGTCTGATTTACCGGTGACGGGAGCGTCAGTGCTCGAATCTGGTCCAGGTACATTGAGGGTGTTTTACCTATTTTGTTTCCCTCTCACTCTCTCTCTTTCTCTCCACGCAAATTAAGGTAAAGTGCCTCCAAATACTACCTTAATAATCTCTTCCATGCTGGCGGGATTTATATTGCGTGGAACCCGAACTAGTAATGAAACGCGGTGAAAAAATTAACCAAACACCTCATATTTGACTTGTTCGATTAAACTCATATTATAAAACAATTTTTGAAAATTTAGTAAAACTTCTTTTGATTTCACAAGTTTTTTAAGGTGAAACAATGAAAACCTTCATTCAATTAAGTTTTCTAAGAATCGATATTAGAGATAGAAAAATTAAAACTCAATCAATACGTTTAGTATATGGCTACGGTTTCCTTTTTTTTTATCTTTATTTATTTGTCTCACTTGTGATTGGTTTTCCGTAACCTTCCATAAGGTTAGTTATCATATAAGCTTTAACCAACTAAAGTCACGTCTACATATACCGTATCCGTAGTCCGTAGTCCGTAGTACGTAATTAGAGAGCAACTCCATAGTAACATATTTCTCGGTCTACAAAGTCCTGATTCGTAAGTCTGTACTCAATAGAACTCCGTAGAAGTCTTGTCAATTTTACCTTTCCGTATGACGGACGGCTACGGAGAGCCAATCACAGGTACAGAACATAAATAAGTGAACAGTGATGTGCGAAACGAAATGAACACATATTATTATTATTATTATTATTACTATTATTAGCACAACGTCTTATTATTATTATCACCACGTCTTACTACCCGTTCGGGGTATACCGCACTTACGCTAATGTGTAATGTTAAGGTAATTGTGAGATGAAAATGGAGGACCTACAGCTTAACGTGGAATCCGAACCCTGGTGGAGGCCTGGCATTCTCCACATTCACAAGATGTCTTGTCAGAGGTGAAGGAAGGGTTTGGCAATCAGATAAATCTGTGCCGGGACCGAGGGTCAATCATAGTAAACAGAACGGTCACCATTTCATAGACATATCATATTTTCATTTATACAAATTTAATAGCAACTTTATACATAGTCCTTACTGTATTAAGGTGACCTTCAGTCCAAATATTAACAATAATCTCAATAAAATTTTGAAAATATAGATTGTGTTTATGGAATTTCCTGAAATGGTTTCATATCGACTAGCTTGAGTGGGCAAAACATAAAACTTTTCCATTAGAAGACACAATACTAGGTTATTAAGGATACGCAGTGTGAGCACAAAATTAAAAAGTATACCGACTTAAGAGCGTGCATCACATGCCCATCAACTCTTGGTTACATTCGGCTTGAAATCGTGAATTTACACGAACAATATTGCACGTGGAACATTTCTGATTAAACACTAATGGAGATAAATAGTTAATAGAAGTTATTTATATAGAACATTGTTGAAATATTAAATGATATTGGGATAAAAATGGCATTTAAAAGGCAATCTAGACCATTTTAGAATGGCTTCAAGGCTAAGCGTTGTGGGCAAATCTTTATTCTGTCTTAATAGGAACCTACTATAGTTATTAACAAGAAACTTGGTCACTTTGTCCCCCATCGTCACCACGGAAAATTTCGAGTAATCATTCAAATACGAATGCTCTGCACACATTTCTGGCATTTCGTAGGTGTTTTCTTTTCCCTTTAACGTTCATACCTCGCGCGAGCCGGAAGCTGAGTTGGGCTTGCTATGATGAACGCTCTAGTGACTTTAAGGCAGTGGCGTATTCTCCAGGTATGCTAGTCCTGCGCCGCATACCCATAATGATATGGACTAGTTTGTTTTAAATTCGATGTTGTCTGTGCTAACTGTGTACATACTAATGTTTAGATTGTTAATAACTATACATGTAATGAATTATTAATTCTAAAACTAATACTGATTCATTTTACAATAATACTGTGTTTTAAGTAATTCTTCTTACAAAAGGCTCTGCTTAATACAATATGAAACCCAGGGCTTGCTGCTTGTAAACTCCAACGCAAGCGAGAGAGACTCTAATGACCTTGCCCATTGTCCAGGGGGGTGAAACACATTCCTTTCCGCTCGCCCACTAGTATTTGATCAATGAGTTCGGGTTTTTACACCCCAGACCATGCTTTTTATGTGTAGCAAGCTAAGCATTGTGCCAACTATTGAAAAAAGATTCAAGATCACAATGTTTATTTATTAAGCTAATTTAGTATAGTTTAAATAAAATTACATAAAATAAATATATAATTAATTGTAAAATAATAGTTAGTATACGTAACAAACTCTAAATTATACACTAATAAAATACATTGAGCTATGTCTAGGCATTCTAGTCACATGTATTATTATATATTTGGCAAACACATCTAACCACTCTTTCAAATTTAGGAATTTCAGCAGTGGTAGTGAGAGGAAGGAAGGGGGCAGGGGAGGTAAGGAGGGGGTGAGGCTACTTTAACCGCTGTTGACGGTAATTCTTGTTTTTCTTTAGTAGAAAGGATCGTGGAGATTTAATAGGGTTCTTTTAGTTTTTGTTCTACATTAACAACTTATTAGTCATTGTGATTCTATTAATTATACACCAGAGAATCCCTAGAGTCAGGAGTGTAATATCACCATTTAAAGATGATTTAGAAGGAAATGGTAGAATAAAATATATACTCATAAAATTTACTTAATCAGTGGCGCACCCAGCCACTTACTTTGGGGGAGGCATTCAATCAAGGCTGTAGCATGAATTACATTTTGATGGAGAGAGCGGGTTTGGAGTTGCATAGCCTCCTAATACCTGGAGGTCGAGAATATTTATGAATATTAAATGCTTTTATAAATTATTTGGAATATTTTTATAATAATTAAGAGATTTAAATAATGCAAATGGTATCAAAGCTATTATTTTGGTGTTTTTTTTTAAATCGTTAATTTTATGTGTGTGACGTTAAACATTTTGAATATTAGGCTTAAGTCAGAAGCCTGGTCTTTTTTTAAATGTAGCCTATACATTCGTCCCATCTTCAATGATAGATATTTTAGTTATACTTCATATTATTTAAATTGCTAATTGTTTGTGGTATTGGGGGAAAAAGGGATTCAAATACCTTGTTTACCTCTCTCCCCCTTGGATGCACCACTGCTTACAGTAAAATATCTGTGTAATATGTTAGCAATAAGCCAATGACGTATCGCTAGATTATTAATAGTCTGGGATAATCTCTCCTATGTTAGTCAGAGTTTACACATCTAAATAGCTTCTGGAGCATACATTCTCAAGTTGGGTGACTCATTTATTTCCAAGCAGCATTGTGTGAGATAAGTTAGGCTTGATCAATGTATCACTTCATTTTACTCTTATTATAATTGTTTGCTTTGAGTATTGTTAACTGTGTGCTTTTAATTACACTAGGCTAATTGAATAGGATCTGTCTCTCATATGCATTCAGAAATGTGCCCATACCACTCTTAGCCCCGACATTAATAGTTACTTAAATTTCTAGCCATATAGATATCATTACAATTTGAGAACCGCATAGGTCATAGGTTCTGACTACGGACCCAGAGGTCCCGGGTTTGATTCCTGGTGCTTCCAGATTTTCTGAGAAGTCTTTCCAGGATTATCTAGGAAGCAGTGGGTCTGTAACGGGTTAGACTCAGCCTGGTCTGGATGCATAACGGGCTAATCGAATACAGTAGTAGAGACTCCGGTATATAAACCTAGTTTAATGGCTGAAGTCGTCGTTGTGCTGACCACATCACACCCTCTATCCACAAGAGTTGGCACTAATTCGCCAAACAGTTTGGTAGCCACTCGGTAGGTATAGCTTGAATGCGGACTGACACAATGGAGTTACTTTTATTACATTTTGAGTGGATGGTAATCATCGTTATGGATAGGTAAAAAAAGAGAGAATATGAAAGCAGGGAGGGCCTCAACATTTTCTAAGCTATCATAAGGTTAATGGAAAGTAATGAATGTCCGAGAACCACTGTTCTTTAGGCAGACACCTTCAAATATTTTCCGTGAAATCATCCCTTGACGTTCTTGGACAACGGTGGTAGAGGGTCCTCGGCCCCCAAATCTCCCCTGCAACTTTTATAGTACAGCATACCTATTCATTTTCTCAGAATACGCCACTGCTAAAAGGATACGGGGTTTACGGAATACGGAGATGAGGCTTCACACGGAGTACGGACTGCTTACAGAGAAACCGGCAAATGGGGACTCCATATCATACGGACTACATACCTTGTGGATACGGAATGTGTAGATGAGGTTTGATTGTGTTCCCAGTGGTGGATTTGGATGGTGTTCCGTCAGACGAGACCAACTCTGGTGGGGACAACTCTAACGCGGGTTCGAGCACCGGTGAGGACCAGGCCCGTCTCCGACTCAAGAGGAAACTGCAGAGGAACAGGACGTCATTCACCAACGAGCAGATCGACAGTCTGGAGAAAGGTAAGGATCGATCAGACTCTTCAAGACCTAGATAACGTGCGGTAATACCGTGAATATTAGTGTATTAGTGCCTTATTCATCGCAATGTTTCATTGAACATAATTAGCCTAGATATTACAACTCAACTATCATCGTAACTTGTAAAAATATACATATTTTGATATAAATATTAAAAAATTAATAAGCATACGTGTTCTGCTATTACATTAGATTTTATTTCGACTTTCACAATGTTTTCATGGTTTATCTCTGATAAAACATATAATTGATCGAAATGTTTTCAACCACTTGTAATGGATGTGTTATTAGCACCTTTGAATGGCATTTGAGTCAGCCTCTCTGATAGATCTCTCGCAAGAATGTAAGCACAAACCCCTTGATGGTCTGTGTTAGGGGTTTTGTTCTACCCCAGTTTATAATCACCCCTAAAATGGGAATCCAGCATTGGTACGAGCAGATTTGAGCATCCGTGATATATTTTATGTATCTATCAAGGCAAGATTAGTTCAGGAGAAAGGGTATATTTGTTGTGCTCTTGCCAAATGCAATATTGACCCTAAACAAAAGTTACATGGAAAAAATCGATGTTTTTATTCACAATTTAAACATTGAATGGCCAACTAAAATAATTTGTATATCCTCATATATTAATTGATGTGATCTGTGGCTGTCACACTCTATATTTAATGCCAATAACTATAAAACAACACCAATAATATAGTTCAATGTTGTCATCTAACGGCGCATGGTCCGACCCGTCCTGGGGTCCTTGGTTCAGCTCCTGACCGGATTAGTATAAGACCTGATTATCCCGGATTTACCAGTGTCAGTTTATAACTCATTGATAAATTTAAATATTTAAATAAATTGTGTTCGGGAACCATCATCATTATCAACTGTTTCCAGCCTGTGGTCAGGTCAGTTTAGTAAAACGCCTCCATCTTCCTTTATCCTTCCTCCAATCGTCCTCCTTTAATTTCTTCCATTTTTCTCCTCTCACTTCAACACTTTCTGTTATCTGATCCTCCCATGTATTCCATCTTAAATGAAAACTAATATAAATTAAAGATCACACATTAATAATTAGAATTAATTTATTCCACACTTTGGTTCCGGTTATTAAAGAATGAAAATAAAAAGTTAGTTTGAATAACTAACTAGTTCGTCTCCAACTGGAGTGACTAGTCCGTATCCAACTGGAGTGACTAGTTCGTATCCAACTGGAGTGACTATTCCGTCTCCAACTGGAGTGACTAGTCCGTATCCAACTGGAGTGACTAGCTCGTCTCCAACTGGAGTGACTAGTTCGTCTCCAACTGGAGTGACTAGTCCGTCTCCAACTGGAGTGACTAGTCCGTCTCCAACTGGAGTGACTAGTTCGTATCCAACTGGAGTGACTAGTTCGTATCCAACTGGAGTGACTAGTTCGTATCCAACTGGAGTGACTAGTTCGTCTCCAACTGGAGTGACTAGTTCGTCTCCAACTGGAGTGACTAGTCCGTCTCCAACTGGAGTGACTAGTCCGTCTCCAACTGGAGTGACTAGTTCGTATCCAACTGGAGTGACTAGTTCGTATCCAACTGGAGTGACTAGTTCGTATCCAACTGGAGTGACTAGTTCGTCTCCAACTGGAGTGACTAGTTCGTCTCCAACTGGAGTGACTAGTCCGTCTCCAACTGGAGTGACTAGTCCGTCTCCAACTGGAGTGACTAGTTCGTATCCAACTGGAGTGACTAGCTCGTATCCAACTGGAGTGACTAGTTCGTCTCCAACTGGAGTGACTAGTTCGTCTCCAACTGGAGTGACTAGTTCGTCTCCAACTGGAGTGACTAGTCCGTATCCAACTGGAGTGACTAGCTCGTATCCAACTGGAGTGACTAGTTCGTCTCCAACTCCCTGATTGCTCGAGCATCTTAACATACGTTTGATCTGTATGATGGTGTGATTGCGAGTGTTTATCACACGTCTGATCTGTATGATGGTCTTTAACACACGTCTTATCTGTATTATGGTGTGATTGCGAGTGATTCTCCAATGGCTGCCACGAGGTCTCCTTACAACCCTCACACGAACCAAGTAAGCGTCCACACCATTTGGGCGATTTCCCGTAGTTAAAAATAACTCGACCAAAGTCGATGTTATTGTCACTTAAAAAACTGAAACTTTGGTCAGGGAAATCTTGTATTTACTGCTAGTTTATTAATGTAAGTATTTTAAACAATAAAAAAAACTCCATATGTAGGTCTATTGTGTCTTTATTTTAGAAAGTGAGACCAAGAGGTGCTCTAACACATCCTTAGCTGTATTTCATAAATTCTGCTAAAGTTAATATGAAAATATATGTTTTGCTTCAATCAATCTTGAGTTTAAAAAAAATAGTATTTTCTAACTGTTTCTTCCTACCAGAAAGTAGAACAGCGATACATTCTAGACTTCTGCATAAAGATGAACACTATCTCCTACCCGTTAGGGTATTCGCATGGTGATAAACAACACGGATCAGTAGCTCTGGGTGACATTTATTTACTCAATTTGAGTTAATTGCAAGGGTATATTTGATTGGAATAACTCCATATTAAAATGTATTCATAAAATCCTAGATTTAACTGCAAAGCCTTGTTATTTGACGGAGATAACATCTTCTCACCCACGCGGTGTAAGGATCCTCGGTATAGCAAAGCAGCTCTAGTAAAGAAAAGACACGAAGATGGCAGGAGCTGGGGTGCTATTGATTTTCGATAGAAAAAAAAGGGAAAGGGAACGTCTTCCTTCTTCGGCCGTGTTCCTTTCAATCCGTTCCTTGGCTCGGAGCGTAGCACTTTTCTCGGGGACTAGACACAGATTCCCACTGGAGCGTGTGACAATGCCTCAGTGGATAGGGGGACTGATTTAAAAACGAGGGATGCTCACTTGTTACATAGCAGGAGCTCATGAATGCTTTTTTTTCCATGCATCTCGTCTGACTAACCTTCCGGGCGTTAAACATTTAAATTAAATTAATCATGAATGAGGAAAGTGGAATTTAAAGAAGTCTACCCGCATACACGTGGAGGTAAAGTGAAAAATCATTCAGGAAAAACTATCAACAATGCACCCGTAAGGGTTTCAAACCCTGACTCACCCGTCACCGGCAAACCAGATTAAATTATTATGATATTTAGTTTGCGTGCTCACACGATGTAGTGGCTAACCATTCTGTCACTAATCCAGGAGGCTAGGATTCTAATCTGAGCGAATCCCTTTCAAGTATAGCAACACGTAGGTTGCAAATCATTATAATTACAGAAATGTCTGTATGGAGGAGACCACATTCCATTTAATTAAAATGTCCCTTAATTACAATCTTGTATTGTATACTTGCCAACATAGCAGCCTTCCAGAGTCGTAGATAAATGGGGTATTTGATAGCTCACGATAATATTGGTCGTTCAAATGTAACTGATGATGCCACACGTCCATTACAGACTCGGCCTTAAATTATGAGTGAAAAATGACCCTGAGCAGGGCATGAATCCTGGCTAACTCAGTGATAAAGCATTGAAACAAAAGTCTCGGGTTAGATTACCGTGTCTGGGTGTCATTTTTCAACTAATCTAAATAAATACTAGCAGTAGTTTTCGACATTGTGGTTGTAAATCAATGTTTTCATTCTATATCCGATTGAACTCATATAGACACAAGTAGGAAGTATGCCTAAACGTATTAGTAGGTCAGATAATATAAAAGGGGAGTGC
Source organism: Timema shepardi (assembly GCA_902151425.1). NCBI lineage: Eukaryota > Metazoa > Arthropoda > Insecta > Phasmatodea > Timematidae > Timema > Timema shepardi. The sequence continues at coordinate 196,290 of CABFVX010000841.1, forward strand.
CATTGTCTCAAATTTCTGTCCAGAAAACCGTGTTCAAATAAATTATGCGATCTAATTAGAATCAATAGGAATTATATACTAAATCAATGTTGTTGCTATTTAACAAGTAGCCCTTTGCTACCCATCTTACTACCCGTCCAGGATATGCGCATTTAAATTAGATTAAGGAGGCGAGGAAGATATAATCTAGTATACTCACATTTACGTGGCTGGGAATAGGAAACTAGCTAGAGAAAAAAACCTTTATGTACGTGCGGCTGGGTTCAAACACTTAAATACTCATACCCAGCAAACCAGACCAGATGTTCCTGAAGTTTAGCCTGAATGCACACTGATGCAAGTGGAAAACCATTCTCGAAAAAAAACAACTCATTACACCTGACCGGAGTTCGAGCCCCGATCTCCCTATCATCGGCAGTCTAATCTGGTACAAGAGTGACGCCTTAAACCATGGGCCACTGAAGCAAGTCTACTAGAGTTATACCTAGGAACCTTTAAAAGTTGATCTGATAAATTTTTATAATCATAAGCTGAGAAAAGCTTCAGAAAGAAGTGTTTTGTAACCGTTATCTTGAAACAAAATGGCAGACGTACTTTGTAACTAGCCTATTATTTTGACCGGATGTCCAAGTTATATCTTACACCCTAAATATTTCCCTAACCACTTGTTTAAAGTTTAAAATGGATTGGTTAAATGAGTTTAAAGATGCACTTCCCAGTTGACACGCGGTCTAAGACATTAGGCTCGATATATTTGATTATTATTTTTAAATACACTCGAGGTGCACACCTTGGGGTTTCACTGAGTAGATTTAAAAAGTTCCAACTTTCTATTTTTCTGAGGTTTGTAACTAAACGCACTGGAGGTCACGAGGTTTAAGGCGTGTAGATCTCAATATAAGGTCAACTTTGCTTATAGTGAACCACTATGCTCCTAAATATTTGGTTCATAATCTCCGAAGTTAGCTAAAACCTAAATGTGTTTCCCCTTAATTTAAGTGAGAGGGGTAAGGTCAAATTAAAAAAACTATCAAAATTAGAATAAATTTATCGAAATCTATTTCTTAACATTTAAATAGTGGGCTATGTGTTTTTGCTTGCTCCACACCATTTTAATTAATATTTTCTGTCTTTTTAAAGGGAGAATTAATCTCCTTTTCCAAATACGTATCTATGTAAATGTAAAAAAATCAGATAAAGATGTTGAACATTACCTAGTTGAAAGATTTATTTGTTAGAATCACGATTAGCCTATTAATAGGAATATAAAACAACCAAAGATGGGACGACACCAGTTTTTCGATTCCTATTCTAGATTCCGATTCTTAAATTTTTACCTCAATTATTCGATACTCGATTCTTACTGGAATAGGCCTGAAATGAAGAGGAAACGGCCATATTTGTTTATGTTAATATGGTATATAATAATATTTAGCACCGCGTCTTACTACCCGTTTGGGTTATACGCTTTAAGTACTAACTACTATAATGGATTAGGAATTGGGAAGGGTGAATTAGAGGAAGTGAACACGCATCTGCGGGGAGGGAGAGTGGAAAAACATTTAGGAAAAACCCCTCCCAGTTCACTCGACCGAGATTCGAACCTCGATCTCCCCGTCCTCAGCAGTCGAGCTCAACACGACAAGCGCGTTAGCCGACTACGCCACCGAGGCGGGTTTTTTGTTAATAGAAACCAGTATGGCTGCCGTGATAAGTAAACCTGTTGTACCAATTTTATTTTTGTTCTGGAAATTTCGGTAAACATTTCGGCAAATATTAATTAGACTTTTAAAACATTTTTGCCTTTACAAATTATAGAAATGATTTTAATTTTGGTTTTAAAATTTTGAAATAAGATGTACCTATAGGATTATTATTATTGTTTAATTTGTGACAGTAAATTTGCAAAGCAATCGTAATATGTTTCTTAACACAAGAGTTGGTATCTGTTAATATGGAGGTTTATATTTGTTTTTTCTTTAGTACATTATGCTACCACGGTAAATATGTTTACGTATTGAAACAAAACATCAATTTTTAGGTTTTCAAAGCTAATAAATTCTTTTATATGTTTTACTATACAAATATATGGAATAATTAACTAAAAAATTCGTTACAGATGACCTTTAATATCATTCACTAATCTCTTAATATAGCATTCACAATCATTTGCACGTCTCTTTAGGAATCTAAACATCAATAACCTAGGTATTTTCTCGATTATCGATCCTCTCAATACCCTTAAGAATCAATAGGTATCGAGTAATCGAATTTCCCATTTCTAAAATCAACCAACACAACATACAGTTTATTTTTGGATCCAAGCTTGAAATCTATTCTTTTAGTTACTCTTTGGATTAAGGATGATTTGGCGATCAAGTAAGGAAAAAAAAATGAATTCTACATTCATGGTTTATTGAAATTTCCAAACCCCTCGTTGCCGAGTAGACTTACAAAAATGGTTTATACATTAAGATTTAATACATTTGAATTGTTACAAATTTGAAACGCAAATGTAACCACTCTATTAGTGGATTTTTTGAACACTGATTAGCTCGCTGATGAAATAGCGTGATGGTATGTGGCTTACTCTTTATTCTTAAATACTCGTATATGGAGTACAACAGAAGACGTCCCATCTCAATCCAATGGGTACATTTTGAATTCACTGGAAATAAACAAACAAACTTAATAACATCGAACGCACAGAAAAATTCATAGTTTTATTATAATATGTATGGATATGGGTAGATAGATATAGATAAAGATAGATAGAGATCAGGTATATTAGGGTAGTTTTTCACTTCCAGCCCATTGCTGGGATACTACCATCCCCTCTCCACGCTAGTGTGGGTACTTTTCATTTGAAACTACCCATTCTTACAATTTAACTTAGTTCGTTACTAACTATGGTGTTGAACGTACTAATGATAAAAGTAAATGAGCTTTAAACTAATCATTTCCAAGAAAATAAGATAAGCCAACCATATACTTTTTACTAAATGCTTAAAACTCTCGTAGTTTATATCCATAATTGTTTTGCATGTACTTAACTCACGCGAGCACCCACTAATAAACAGTAAACCAATCCTTCCAGTGCGCTTACACAACTCGGTAAAGACAGGAAAACCCAGCGACCTTCACCATGAACTTATGAATAGCTGCATTAAATCATATCTAATCAAGTTTAAAAGTAAACAACTTCCTTTCATAATAAAATCAAAGTAGATGTGCATAGTTAAAAATTGTATTTTGTTTGATTCAGAGTTCGAGAGAACGCATTACCCTGACGTGTTTGCCCGTGAGAGGCTAGCAGCGAAAATTGGGCTCCCCGAAGCGAGGATACAGGTTTGTCACACGTTTTGTTGCTTGTTTTGTAAGAGAGAAAACATTACCATGAGGTGTTTGCCCGTGAGAGGCTAGCAGCGAAAATTGGGCTCGCCGAAGCGAGGATACAGGTTTGTCACACGTTTTGTTGTTTGTTTTGTAAGAGAGAAAACATTACGGTGACGTGTTTGCCCGTGAGAGGCTAGAAACGAAAATTGGGCTCCCCGAAGCGAGGATACAGGTTTGTCACACATTCTGTTTGTTTGTATTGTAGGAGAGAAAACACCCACCAAAGCACCATCCAGGATTTAAATAACTTTATTTCGAATCAGGATCGATGTCCAATATGGTGGTATATTTTTTCTTATTGCTATTTGTGTTAATTCAAAAGTGTGGGTGATCAAATACTTAAAAGCACATTTTACATCCGATTAGTTTTTCTGTTTTAAAATATCTTCACTCAATCTTGTATATTTATAAAATATTAAAATGTGTTTCATTGGTACAAATTACACTGTTTTAAAAATAATAATACAAAAAAAAACAAACCGCGACGTCTAGTTCAAGCGGTTTTGCATACATAAGTGGCGTGAGTTTTTAGTTTGTGTGGTATTTTACTACCTAAAACACCAATATATTTATACATATACACAAAGATACAGTAACAGTTAACACTAGCCCTGAAGGGCTTTCAAAACTAGCATTTGAATAGATTACCATTAATAAAAAGCGTGAAAATCTTTTGCACCTTGATGGGCTGATAATTAATCTCTCACGGGAGAAGGGTGGGAAAATAATAGGTGGTGTAAGATGAGTTATTTAACTATCTACCATTAGTTAACGAGGGAGGAAGAATGTTTCAAGGAAATTCACCAGTATTCGTCTAAAACGGACCTATAAAACCACACAAGGGAAATAAATCACTCTCAATGTGTGATTCAAATCTGGTCATTTGGTTCGGATTTCGCTTCACTCTATTGGAACTGCAGTGTGGACGAATGTTGGGTTTTGTCGCAGGTGTGGTTCTCCAACAGGAGGGCCAAGTGGAGGAGAGAAGAGAAGCTACGGAACCAGCGTCGCGTGGTGGAGACGCCCAGCGCCTCTCCGCCCCGGTTGCTCAACGGCACCACTTTCTCCAATAGCATGTACCCGTCCATACCTGCACCGATGAGCATGGCCGACTCTTACGGGTGAGGAAACACACAACAGTTCAAATACATGTAATATATTAAGGAATTCCAAGACTTGGTAGAATAGTCACAAAGAATATAGTTTGAGGGCGCCATTTATTGGATCGTTGAAAACCAATTATTATAGAATTGCAAACGTACAAATGTTCCCCTGGAATTGAGTTGTGGTTTATTATTCCAAAATAATATTTACATAAAAATGGAGACAAATAATGCCAACGGCTCTGAACATCTTTTACAGATTTAATTTATAGTGAAACGATTTTTTTAATATCTGGAAATTACAATCTATCTAATTTTTAACGACACGTTACATAGTTTTTCAACTCTGAAATGAACTATAAAAATTAAATTAATTGAATTAGATTTAGCCTTTACGAATGTAATGAAGGTGATACGAGGATTGTAACATTTAGGGGAAATGAAACTGCCTCTGTAGTCTAGTGGTCAGAGTTCCTAATTAGCGGCTCCGGTTTAGCAAAGTGAGATTAAGACATGGTCCATTGTGCTGATCACACGACACCCTCTAACCGCAAATTTGGTGCTATCGTCACTAACGGCAGCGGCTGCTCAGTTGGTATAGCTCAGTTACATTCTGGAAAGTACCTGCAATTTCGTGGATAAGAGCTGGGAATTTATTTAGCAAGATCTACTCTTATTACACCTGGCGGGGAGTCAATTACCGCCCCCCTTCCTCCCCCATCATTGGCAAACCAAGTTAAGCAAGCTTCACTTTTATTCCGTGTGGGTGACCTGGTGGTCTAGGGGTAAGGTGTCAGACTTCTATGCTGGCGGCCGGGGTTCAATCCTCGGTCCCGGCAAAGATTTATCTGATTACCAAACCCTTCCTTCACCTCTGACAAGACATCTTGTGAATGTGGGGAATGCCAGGCCTCCACCGTGGTTCGGATTCCACGTTAAACTGTAGGTCCTTCATTTAATCTCACATTCACCCTACCATTGCACATTAGCGTAAGTGCGTATAACCCGAACGGGTAGTAAGACGCGGTGCTAATAATAATAATAATAATAATAATTCCGTGTGCCCACTGATGATTTAAATTTAAACTAAAATATACAACAATCATTAAATCCACTGTAAAAATTAATTCTGTTTATCTTCATGCCCCATGCATCCTTGTTTAACCTTGGTAGTAGTCATTATTAATATAACTTTTCATAGTCATGTATTTTTCTATTTTTACAACTTTGAGATAATACTAGAGACAGGACGGATCTCGGGTAGTTCCAGGTTAAAGATGTATGAGTCTTAAGTTAAATGTTTAGTTTTGGAAATAATCCATAAATGGAAGGATTTTAGTAAATAATTCATAACAACATACGAAGACTAATTATGCTTTTCCCCTTCGAAGCATTCTATCTATCGGATGATGTCAATGTATTCCCTCTTGCAGGTCCATGCCAAGCATGTCCAGTTTCAGCATGTCGGCGGGTCCCCACCACGGGGGTGGTGGTGGAGGGGGTGGCATGGGCCCCAGCCCGGGTGCGTGCAGTCTGCAGCAGAGGGATGGCGGCGGCTATTCTTGCATGACGCGTCCCCCCACCTATGACCCCCTGAGCCTGGGGGCATACGGCAGTCGTCCCTCCCCCTGCAGCCCCACGCAGCCCTACCAGACCATGAACGGTCACCAGTACTCCTCCAACGGCGGCTCCTCCACAGGTAGATCCTTGTTTATTACGTAACTATTTGGATCCACATGTAGAATAGCCAACATAAGAGGTAATGTAAGTGGCGTTTATTAATGCCAAACCTGCTTTGGTGGCCGCATGGTTTAAGGCTTCACTGGGAGATCGTGGTTTGATCCCGGATGGGTGTACTTCTTTTTTAACATAGAATCTTACTACCCGTTCGGGTTATACGCTTATGTACTAATAACGCTAATGGTTTTAGGGACTAGAAATGTTATATTTATAGGAAGTGTACCCACATTCACGTGGAGGGAGATAGTAAAATCAATTTATGAACCCACCCAACCGATATTCGAGCCCCGATATCCCCGTCATCGGTAGTCTAGTTTATTGTAAGAGTAGCAGGTTAGAACATGTGGCCATCGAAGCGGCTTTGGGTGTACTGAAAGTATTTTTTCCTAAATAGTTTTCCACTCTCCCTCCATGCAAATGCGGGTACATGCCCTTTAGATTAAATCTCCCTCATCCCTAGTCTAATACCGTAATTAGTACATATGTATATAGTCCGAATGGGTAGTTCCTGTAATGCCACGTCATTTTTAAGATTAAGGAACTTCCACTTTTAAATGTAGAGCGTTGTAATATTTATTTCATACATAAATATTGTTTTAATATAAAAGGTATGTAATTAATGTTTTAAATAGTTTTATTTATTTATTTTACCTGCTTTGGTGGCCGCGTGGTCTAACGCATGACTCTTGCAGTAAACTAGACTGCCGATGATGAGGACACCAAGGTTTGAATCTCGGTCGGGTGTACTGAGGGTGGTTTTTCCACAATTATTTTCTACTCTTCCTCCACACAAATGTGGGTACATTTCTCTAAATATAGCCTTCCTAGTCTCTAAAATCATTAGCATAATTAGTAGATAAGAGTATAAACTGAACGGGTAGTAAAACGCAGTGTTGAAAAAGTCTAAAATGTCTACTTACTAGGAAACAGTTTGAAAAAAGAATCAAAAAGGTTAGGATTGGAATTAATGTCTGGAATGAGTAAAGTTAAAATGCACAGTAAGAAATAATATTGTAAAATATATTGACATAGCTTCTATAAAATGGTAAAGCATAACTTTTCACAAAAGCACTGATAGAGAAAGGGCTTAAAATATTTCAAAAATAGGGGAGCTATTTATAAAAAAAAATATAAAAAACTTTCTTTGCGACTTTGTTGCAGCAGATGAATCACTTAATCAGATAACACTTAATCAGATTAAAATATACATCACAAGCTTTCTTCTTCCAATACTCAAAATAGAAAGGCTGGTGAGTCGGCCCTGTATCATTGCACTTCTAAGATAGTCTTAATTGGCTTCACTTTAGAAAACAATCTTCCAGTTGTCTCACTAATCACGGGGTAATGTAGTGAATAAAACGTAATCTGAAAAAACTTAGGGGAAGGTTAAATTTAAAAAAATAATGTCTTTAACCAGCTGTCTTATATTTTCAAAGGGTTTTAAATATATTTTTTTACAATTGAAGGAAGCTAACTAATTGTTGAGGGTTATACTTAATAATATCCCCATTATATTGGTCACATAAACATTTTGATAAGCGATAAAGCTCATCGTAACTAACTATGTCTAAAATTTTGGGACTCGAATCCTCAAATTTGTTTATTACTTGTCTGAAGGACTCAAAACTTTATCTCAATCATGAAATTATAATGTCCAACACTTTAAAATAAACCTGTCTTTAAACATTATTTTCATTAGCTTAGACTCTTTCGTCTTGACTTGGTTCGTTAAAGTGCATTTTTACACGATGGAGTTTCTTCTTTTTAAACTTAAGATCTATTCCCCATGAAAGTGTAAGTTCTTTACTTGAGTCCTTAATTTCTTCAAAATAATCCCTTAAGATGGAGATTTATGGAACGCGAGAATAAGTCGGTGTTGTTGCAGTTTTTATAACGAAACTTTTTTTGTCAAAGTAAATCAAATACTGCTTAGTACAAGCATAGAGTTTAATTTTCTTTACATAGTGACTTCAACATTTCTCGATTATCTGCCCTGGAATTTAATGACAACGATCTATTTTCATTTAAAACGTTGTCATCTAATATCGTTATGACCATGACAGATATTCCAGAACTTTTGTCTAGTATATCAATAGACTTTGACTGGGGGTACATAGTGGGGCTACGGAGGAAAATATTCTAGAAAACATTACAATTAATAAAATAATGTAATAATAAAATTTAAATTCTCAAGTTGGCTTTGGACAACCCCTCTTAACATTGTACCCCCAAATCCCTCTCCGAACCTCCTGGGGCTCACCTCCCCTGTCCACCATGACAGGAGGTGCGGATGCTTAACTCCGTTTCTGGTATTGCTACCAGTCCGGGATAACCGTAGAGCTACACTGATGGTTCAGGGATGAGGGAGGTAAAAATTAGAAGAAAACTGTCCTCATTTGTGTGGAGAAAGATTAGAAAACCACTCTCAAACCCGACAAGTATTCGAACCTTGACCTCCCTTCATCAGCAAACAAGATTAGGTTAAAATGACACCTTTGCTCACTTATCCTGAGTTAGAAAACGTACAGTCCAATTTTTATTGGAAGAACTCTACCTGACCGATTGTAAAGTTTGTAGATCTACTTTAATATTCATACGACAACTTACGTGCCCTGAAACTGTCACTTTAGATAGAAAAAATTAATAGCTATGAATAATGATAATTAAAAAGAGTAAAAGCTTATAAAATTTGATGATAAAAAGGTATGTTTGTATTTTATAAAAGGCTATTCTTATGAAAATTTAACTGTAGCTAAGATTACCTCTCATAGCTTAAATATAAAACGTTCCAAGCAGCTGTCGTATTTTCCTTCTTTTTTAAAAAAAACCTTGTGTTGTCTTGAATGTTGGCAGGCCTGATCTCTCCAGGGGTGTCCGTACCTATCGCGGTCCCTGGTCAAGCACCAGATATGTCCACACAATACTGGCCTAGACTCCAGTGACAGTGGTGGAACTAGCCCACAACTGCCTCAGGGCTACAGTGGCCCGACACGTAGTGAGCTGCGCTCTGTCATCGCTGGAGGAACTGTCGCACAACTGTATCAGGGCTACAATTGCCTGACACGTAGTGAGCTGCACTCTGTCATCGCTGGAGGAACTGTCGCACAACTGTATCAGGGCTACAGTGGCCCGATACGTAGTGAGCTGCACTCTTGTCATCGCTGGAAGAACTAACCCACAACTGTATCAGGGCTACAGTGGCCCGATACGTAGTGAGCTGCACTCTGTCATCGCTGGAGGAACTAACCCACAACTGTATCAGGGTTACAGTGGCCCGACACGTAGTGAGCTGCACCCTGTCATCGCTGGAAGAATTATCCCACAACTTTATCAGGGTTACAGTTGCCTGACACGTAGTGAGCTGCACCCTGTCATCGCTGGAGGAACCAGCCCACAACTGTATCAGGGTTACAGTTGCTTGACACGTAGTGAGCTGCGCTCTGCCATCGCTGGAAGAACTATCCCACAACTGTATCAGGGTTACAGTTGCTTGACACGTAGTGAGCTGCGCTCTGTCATCACTGGAGGAAACTGTCGCACAACTGTATCAGGGTTACAGTTGCCTGGCACGTAGTGAGCTGCGCCCTGTCATCACTGGAAGAACTGTCGCACAACTGCACTTCATAGAAATGATCAGCCCAGCAACTTGTCTACCTAAGCTCGGAGAACTTTGGTGCGAATAGAACTAGTTTGAGCGTTAGTTTGGAATAGGAAACAGTCTGGTTATTTCATTTTGTTGCGCTTGATTTAAGGCTGAGTTAAATTATTTTGGATTTCTTATTCCGAACGAGAAATACACCACACGGACAGGAAATACTTACAGATGTGAAGCCATATCTTTCTTATGGCAGGAATGGCGGTCCGAAAGGCCCTTTTCCCTACTAGAATTATATTATAGTTTAGGATATCGATAGGAAAAAAGACCTTTGAGGCCTTCCTTCTTGCCACGGATGCTAGATAAGTTGTGACACGCCGTAAAGTCCACCAGATGCGTTGTTACATTGGACCACATCCTTGAAAACCTGACAAACGTATGGTTAAACCAGTGTTTCTCAAAGTGTTCTCCCTGGACCGATGGTGGTCCGCGGCAGTTTATCATGGGGTCTGCAGGATCCCAGAAAGTTTAGTACCTAATAAAAATTAATTAAGGAATGTTGTTGATAACATAGGCCAATAATAAATAAATTTGAAAAGTGAAAGATAACTTTTGAAATATCCATACTATGCTCAATTTATTTCCTCATTGAGCACAAGCCACACACCAAAAAAGAAGAAGACTACAAACCTTTAGTCAACAAATTTGAACTTTAAAAAAATATAAGGTTTAGGGTGATAAAAATAATCAAAAACCTATAACTTACCAATTCAATGTTATGATTTGATATTTTTGTTGAAAATCTCATTTGATAAATCAATTTTTGTCTAACCAGCTTCGGTGGACACGTGGTCTAATGCTCTACTTTCTTAGTATACTACCGATGACGTGAAGATTGAGGTTCGAATCTCTGTTAGGTGTACTGATAGTGTATTTTTCCAAAATTATGTTCCACTCTCACTTCACGCAAGTGCTGGTACATTTCCTATAAATATAACCTTCCTCCATAAAACAATTAGAGTAATTAGTACGTAAGCGTACAACCCGAACGGATAGTAAGACGCAATGCTAAAATAAAACAACCACAAAAATTCTTGTATATATGGTCGTAAAATGAAATTGACTAAATATTTTTCCTGAATAACTTTTAAAGAACCCTTTCCCCCAGTCCCAGGGACCCTTCTGTCTTAACTTCTGTTTAGTGATGCTCTTATCAGCAAAACTTTGGGAAACACTGGGTTAAACTGTGTCGCGTTCGAGTAAAACTATACCAGATAAGAGGTTAGATTGCACCAAGGATGTACTGCTTCGTCAAATCGTCACAGAGTGATGGTAGCAAAGTTGTTGTCCTAAGCTCGTCCTAGATAAACAAGGTCACCTTCTTTTGATTAAAAGCGTGCATCACATGCACTGTACATATTTCTAGAATACCTTAGTTATTTTATTGTCCCTTTTGGTGACCTGGTGGTCTAGGGGTAAGGTGTCAGACTTCTATGCTGGCGGCCGGGGTTCAATCCTCGGTACCGGCAAAGATTTATCTGATTACCAAACCCTTCCTTCACCTTTGACAAGACGCCTTGTGAATGTGGGGAATGCCAGGCCTCCACCGTGGTTCGGATTCTACGTTAAACTGTAGGTCCTCCATTTCATCTCACAATCACCCTACCATTACACATTAGCGTAAGTGCGTATAACCCGAACGGGTAGTAAGACGCGGTGCTAATAATAATAATAATAATACTCCCCTACCTCACGCGCACGTGCGCGCACACACACACACACGAGCTGGGAGCTGAGTAGGTCCTGCTATGATGAACGCTCTTTTGCCAGTACCGGCCAGCTGCCATTTAAACTGCCTGCTACGACGAGGAGAGGAGATTATGAGAAAATTAACTGGTATTTCCCTTAAGACGTGGAAAAATGCCATACCATTGATGCCCCTTTTTCCTAATTCATCCAATCAGAGGTTTAACACTAGCTTTCCAAGTTGGAGTAAAGTATTCTGCCAGAATATATTTATAGATGTGATGGACACCCAGATCAGGGTGGAACTATTTTTCCTCAATAATACCAGCAAGAAACTGGCACATTAGTCCAACCCTCTTATAGTAATGTATTTCACAAAAGCTGATTAATAAATTTCGTCCTTTGTCAATAAAACTTTAAATATTAAAAACACTAAATAATTTTAATAATATTGTCACTCCCGAAAGGATGTTCGGCTTTGATTGACACTTAGGCTTGGCAAGGTTTTTGGTCCAATTAATGCAATGATTGATTATGTAAGTAACAAAATAATATTACCCTTGGGCCATATTAGTGTAGTTAGGTTTCTAAGTAGCTTAACAAAGCTTTACGCAGAACTATTTAGTTGTTTTAGGTTGGGGGAAGAGTATCTCGGGGACAAGTCACCCAACGTGATATTTCAAGAATTTATTTAAAACTGAATCCCTCTTAAAATAATTTAAAGTATTTCAAAACGTAATCAGTATTGTAGGTGTTAAGAATTTTATCAGACCCCAGTATGCTACACATGGGCATAGGAATAAGGAGTATGGGGTTCAAACCCCTTCCCGAAGTTTTCAAAAGTTTTTAAAATTAAACTTAAATATGGCCTTGTATCAAACTCCAAATAACTTATGGAAACATTCACTTTTAAAAAATTTGCAAATAAAAGATCACATCGAATAGTTTTTAGGATTATAAAAAAAAAAGTTCGTGGGAGCACTATTCTAAATAGCTGTTAAAATAGTATAATTTTCAAAGACTCTCCAAACGAGGACCCCTATTAATAGCTTCTAGGAGTACCCAATTTTCTAATATTAATGGAGGGAGAGGTATGATAGATAGACCATCCCTAAGCAAAACCTTTTTTAACTGCACCTTCCCCTGACAAATAAAAATTACACCACTAATATATAAAATAACAGTGTTTTTATTTCTTAGAGTTTAGTATTAAATCTTAAAATCATCTCATAAAATAACGATTTTGAAACCCCTCTCTTCCTACGCCCATGATGCTAAAAGTCTAGGAACTGAGAGATTAATACAAAAATAAATGTTTAATTACACTTTCAAAGGAGAGTGAGGTAAAACCCCCAAACACATGGCCCTGTAAGCTAATAACATAAATATAAGTAGTAATATGGAAAAATACTCCATCAAAATCACATATAAAACACGTGTTCACTTAAAATAATGTGATTTGCTAACTCAGGTTAGTTATTTGGGTTCACGTATAGTAATTGTTAGCAAGTCTATCACTTGTTTTGTTATTCAATTTCCAAACCACTAAAACGCTCCACGCACATTGTATGTCTTAAAACACTTTTTTTCTCTCCAATTCTTCTCACCACCCGTTGGGTCGTAAACTATTTATATATTAGTATTAATAATTACGCTAATAGGATAGGTATTCTAACAGTTTTATTTGGAGGAAAAGTACACTAGTTTGCGTAGAAAGATAGTGGGAAACCACTCAGTAAAAATCACACTAAATACACCTGCTAGAATGTAAATCCTGACTTTCCAGTCACTGGCAAACCAGACTAAAGAGCTTGGCAATTAGACCACGGTGTTTGCCCACTGGCATGTTTCTTACGGCATCATTTATTATGTTTAGATCCGCGTCTTGCTACATGTTCAGGTTATACGCACATATATAACTACTCTAATTGGGTAGGAATAGTAAGTAAGGAAGCATTTTAGAGGTAATCTACCCTTTGTGTGGAAGAAGATTGGGAAATCATTTAGGAAAACCACCCTCAGTAGACTCGACTGGGATTCGAACCCTGATCTCCCCATCTTCAGCAGGGCAATCTAACATGAGAGTGAATCCTTAGACCATTCGGTCATTGAAAAGGGTGACTGCATAGTTAAAAGTAGATAAAATATCCTTGTAGTCGGTAAAAATTGTGTTCTTCTTGTGTGTAATTTTTTATTTCTCTTACGAAACAATTGTAACCCTACAGTTTGTATTACGTTTCAAAGAGTGCCCTTGATTATCGATTGGACGATCTAATACCACTATCTTTCTCCGGTATTGGTTATGAAAGATTGAAACCATCTCAACTAAGAGTTTTTAAGGAAATGCACCAGCATTCTTTTGATCAATAGTATCAATTTGTGGAATCTATATTAATATATTGTTTGATTATAGTGTCGTGTAGTGGATCGTTTCCACAATGGACAATCAATTAGTAACATCTAAAACAAGTCACTTTTAAATATATATATAAAAAACACGTTTCGTATAGTTTGTGGTGTGCTCTGATAAATAATTAAAAACCCATGGTAATTACAACAGTGAGAAGAGTTGTTTTTGAGTGCAATTTAAAAAGAAGGAACATGTTATAAGTGGAAGTATTTGTGGTCCAAAGATGTATAAAAAATGGATTGAAAATAAACTAGGCCTGTGCGGGAATTAAATTTCTACTACGGGAAATTGTAATTTCCCGCGGAAACAAATGTAATAATAATTGTCCATTTTAAGCTCACATTTACTTTTTAGATTTATAATTTTAGTCTAAACTTAGCCTTTCCATTCATTCCAATAAAACAATTAAAATAGTTTATTGATAAAACAAATTTAGAAGCATCTGACTAGTGTCGAAAAAAACCCTATAATTTGGTTGCAATTTAAAGGTCTGAACAGTATGTAAGTTAAAATATAGAACCTAGGTCTAATGCAATTATTATAATAATTGTGTATTTTTCATCAAGCATTTTTGGTATAGTTCTTAAATAAAAATTTCATGGCATGAATTTTAATAACTATTTACACAATATAACACCAAAATATTCAAGCTAATCTAAAAATTAAAAGTAAGCCACAGTTTTGTCCATAAGAATAACAAAAACATTTCTCAACTGAGCCAGTGTATCTGGCTACTTCTTACGTTTTAGTTACTAAAACTCTCACAAAAAGCGCTGATAGACCTCAAAAATACTAGTTTACCGAGTATTATTATCTAAGATACAAAAGCAAATAGATGCCACTACCAATAATAATATTAACGTAATATAATGTGTCTTTATGCTAAATAGGTGTAATGAGGGTGGATTTCATACAGGATTTGAAAAAACCACTTTTATCACTATTTTCGCCAAACATATGTTTTCTTTCCGTAAGGTGAATGGCCCTTTTCTTTTGGCGTGGAAATGCAAAAACATGGAAACAAATGGCTATCTTCAAGAATTTTTATTGGTTTGCAATTTTCTTTTCGGAAACGGTTTGTTCAAGAATAGAAGCAAGTTGATAAAGTTATATTTTTTATATACACACCTCCTTTATAATTTAAACATATATTTGTCAATAGAAAACTGCCGGCTTCATAAAAAAAGTGGCAGTTAATAAACATCAATGCATTAAATTAGAAGGGGTGTTGAAAGTATTAACATAAGAATTTCACTCGTTCTCGAGAAAACTGATATTTCCAAACGTATGATTTTTCCGAAAGACCCATCCGGTAGCTAGCATCATCTACATTTTCTGTGATCCATCTGTTCTTTCTGGCGCGGAAGGATACTTTGATAGTTTGTGAAGCCACGCCACGCCTTTCACCCTCCCACCCACCATTCCACAAAATAGGTTTTAGACTTGCACTCGACAGGGCCAAAGGCCTTAAATAACAATACACTGATAAATAGTGCCATACAGTAGCCTAGTGTAATTGTTATTAATTTTATTGGCGCTCAATTTGTGTTGACTAGGCACTATAGCTGAGGAATAAAAGTGGCAGAAATTTCGGGTATCCGTCTAATTAAAGAAAGATAATGATGGTTTAAGTAAATTAATAATATTATTAATGATCATTAACTACAAACGTCACATTGAAAACAATAATTAATTGTAACCTTGACATATTAAGTTTTCCCGCCAGATTTTCGGGAACTTCCAATTTCCCGAATCTTTCCCCAAAGTTTGGTATCCCGAACAGGCCTATAAGAAACATTTCCTTATTATGTAAATAATTGAAACTTGACAGTGTTAAACACTTCATCAACAATTTCAAATTAGTGAGACATAAAAATAACTTTTCACTCTCTCTGGTATCATTTTTATAGAAAAAACAAACTATTTAATGCATGTGATATGAAGATTTTGCAGAACAATATAAAGTTTATAATAATTCATCTTAATTGATGTGCAATTAATCCAGTTATATAGAAACAAACATTTGAGTTACATTTTGTTTTATTTTAAATATTATTATTTAATTTTCTGACTACACAAATGTATGGACACATAGTACAATCTAAATAATTATATATTTAATGTGTTAAATTACAAAATATATATAAATATAAGTTTATTATAATTTGTGTGTTAAATAGCTGTACCATAATTTTTTTATATCAATATTTGTTGTTTCATCTACCTTCTAAAATTGAATTTTTGACTGTTAAAATTTTAATAAATAAAGTGCCCCAGAGCAGTAAAAAAATAAAATCAATAATGGATTTAAAATTATTTCACCTAGTTTTTAGTGTCATATTTAGAAAGTTTATTTTGTTTTCATATCCTTTCCTCATTTGACATACTTCAAAATATGTTATGTCGTATGTAAATCTTTTTTTTAACCCTTTAATCACAAATCTCAATATATAATAAAATGATTGGGCCTAGTGTGTTGAAGAAAGATCACCACGGGTCAAGTGAACCGTAACTAAACAAGATAACACAAGAAAACATACATTAGTCAGTGCAATAAAATTACAAGAGACGAAGTCATGGACGTGCGTGCCAAACTTATAACAGGCATGACTCGACTGTCTATTGTCTGCCAATGCGCACGCGCACGCTTAAAGGTGGCTTCACTAAACAACCGCAACTCGTAACGAGCAACATACTACCCATACTACCACATCTATGATTTGAGTCCCAAGTATATAATGTGAACTCCCATTTCCTCCCCTGTTTAGTACCACACAGACAGCTTGTTGACTGATCACCTGGCAAGATCAATGTGTCTAATCTTTCTCACTACCACTTCCATCACCAACACCACCTATTTACACCACTAACTGACCAAAACAAACCAAACTACTTTTTTATTTTATTTGAACTAAGTACATATTATTTAATTCGCACTTTCTGAATCGAGCGATTATATCAGCACACTACTTATGAACGAACTTAAATCTAGAACAGACACAACATCCAGCCCCCAACAATTAATTGATCTCTGTGATTGGGGAAACCCACATATCGCCAACGATAAATGTTCTGCCATGCCAGGAATCGGACCCGGGACACTTGTTCAGCAGGCAAACACGCTATCGACTGTTCTAAGGGGTCGGACAACTAAACAACACAACAGGAAGCTGACACTGGCATGGTCATGAATTGTTGAATGACTGGACTGCAGCTTGTAGCTTACGACTGACTGCACTATTGAACTGTTCATTGAACTGAATCACTTTGAAATTTCCCCAACATTGAACGGTTTTGCCCATATCTATATGTCCTCTCTCCGAAATTTGAATCACGCTGGCAGACTCTCTAGAAGTGCAGCCAAACAGAATCCAGCCATAAGCAGCACTTTTGTTGTTGAAATCGTATTTAAAAAAATACATGCCAGCGCCGGGAAACCTTGGCTGTTGTAAAACCAATTAATACAAAGCATGTTAAATGAACTAGGAGTAGTCTTTGAATCAAGAAAAAATTATTATCATTCTTAATATTGCAAGAAAAAACTGAGGCCTCTGCGCATAGCCACCTTATACGAATTGATAATCCTGCAACAAAAAAAGCTCAGTTCCATTTCTATGACATTTTAAAATTTTGTGTTGGTGATTATTAAGAAAATTCTAAATCGATTTATTCAACTAAAACTTAACACTGAGAAACAAGTAGAGAGTTAACTGTAAAATAAAGGATCTGAACCTTAAACCACTCGTTGGCACATTTTGAATGGTATATATCCTTGCGCTGCATCTACTTTGTTCCAACAAATTATTATTATTATTATTATTATTATTATTATTATTAGCATCGCGTCTTACTACCCATTCGGGCTATACGCACTTACGCTAATGTGTAATGGTAGGGTAGTTGTGAGATGAAATGTAGGACCTACAGTTTAATGTGGGATCCGAACTTTCACAAGTTGTGATTATTACACGTCTTGTCAGAGGCGAAGGAAAGGTTTGGCGATCAGATAAATCCATGCTGGGAACGAGAATTGAATCCCGGACCTCTAGCACAGAAGTCTGACACCTTACCCCTAGACCGCAAGGTCATCTTGTTCCAAAAAAGGAACATTTTCTTATTCAAAGTGTAGTTAAATAGTCTATATTACTAATATTTTCAATTTACTTTGCAATATGAGTTTTTATTCAGAGTAAAAATGGGAAATTCTGTTTTTATCATCCAAAAAACTGTCAATGCCAATTGAATTTATTTATAACTCTCACATGGATCCCTTCATAGACAGTAAAATCTATTTAAGATTATATTATACAATAAATAAGCCCCATAAAAATATTTGAAATTATTTAAATGTTTCAGATAATTTAAAAACAGTTTTTCAGCTCGTCTTTAAAATTTGTAAAATTGGAGCTGAACCCTTTTTGTTGCAACGGCTTTAATTTTTTGTATATCAAAGATGGGAATATTCTATAAGGGAAATATTCTCTTTTTTAAATTTAGCACCACGTCTTACTATCCGTTCGAGTTATGTGCATAAGAGGAATCGTGCACGTGATAAATTTGTCATGGGCCAAATTTATTTATCTACTGGTAAAAATGATCAATTGAACCCCTTCCCTCACAAAATTACTGAAATATACCAGCATTGACCACCAACGCACCAGTTGAGCTTGGACCTTTGTGGGCGTTGGACTTTTGTTTCTCTTGAGCTCAAATTACTAACGCGTATTTTAAATCTGTACTTGAGTCGTTTTAATACAAAACTACCAAGTTTGAACCCCCTATTTTAGTGATTCCTAAAAAAAACATTCCTTATCTTTCTGACTTAGTTGTGTAAAGCATTAAGGAAATGGTTGACAAGGGGAGGGTGGGAGGGACGAGTTGTTGTTGAATTTACGCACCAATTATTCAACACGAGTTTCTTGTGAATGGCAGCTGAAAAATGTGAACATGAACAGTTAACCTACCACTACACAAAATCGATTACAAACAAACCGTCAGAGAATCGAGAGCTTGTTTGCATATCACGTGGGAGACCTTGGTTCAAATCCTAGGTGGGTACACTAAAGTCATTTTCCACATATCATTCTGAATGCTATTACCGTAGAGATGATTATAATTTAGCAAAGATTAAACAAAGCAACATTTTACTAGATGAACATATAATAATACATTAGGCCTAGCTATAATACATTGACGAACTTAGTTTACTTGGATGACAGCTCAAAAAGTTACTAGAAATAATAATCTCTAATATATCCCTACGCCAACAGCTAATATCTGTCACTTTGGATAACTGTAATGAAGACGTATGGTAATGTATGACTTTGATAGTTAACCACAGTAATTTAGGCAAATATTATTTATATATTATTTTGAGGTTGGGTACAAAACTTATTTGTCGTTTTATTCTACTTAAAAAAATTATTATCCACATCACTTTCATAAAAGGTCTACCATAGATTCAAAATGGCGAGTGACGAGTTTTAACAAAGTGATTGAACGTGACAGTCCTTTACAATGTTGCACCCACGCAGTGGATATAAATATTTTATTCTTTCAAACATTTAAAAATATTATAAAATAATCATAAAATAATGTATTATGTATATAAAAAATGACAAGTATTCTCTCTTTTATAAGTAAATACGATGCCTGTATTAAAAGGTATTATTGTATGCAATATATTACACAACATAGATAACATTCCAAAACGGAGAAAGTACTTTTAATTATGTCTAAAATATTGTTTCGGATTGGATAAAATAAATTATTAAAGGTTATGAAACAGTGTAAGAAAACTTAAGTTTGCATTATTTTTAGTGTAAAATATAACATGTGATTAAAAAACTTAATATTTATAACGAAACAGTGATCATTTACAAGTGTTGGCAACCCAAAACGCTCATCTTGTATAGTTTCCTGGTAATGGGGAAGTTGAGGCTCCAATCCTGGCCGAGTGTACTAAAGGTGTTTATTCTTAAGTGGTTCCCCCCTCTCCCGAACTTTGGGGAGACCTAGGTGCAGATGGGGGGATAACATCAGAATGGACCTGAAAGTGACAGTATGTAGTGAGGTGGACTGGATATAGCTAGCTCAGGATAGGGATGGTTGACGTACTTTGAGTGGGCGAATAAATTTGGCTCAAAATAAGTATAAATTAAAGATCAATACTTTCCTATATCCGTAGATTCAAACTAAGAAATGTGTTTCTACTCGTTTAATGTTATACTGCACAGCTGGTGTATTCGTTCATCGCACCGGGAATTTATAAAGTAGGCCTAGCTTTGTTATTTTTTTATCTCCTCTATATATAAATGTGAAAGCCCTCACTCACTCAGCACTAAATTCTCCTACTTCCTGAACAGCTAGAAGGCTGAAATTTGGTATGGTTGTACATCAGAGAGTACTTAGAAAAAATAAGAATATTTCAAAATGGGAGTCCGGGAAGTGAGGGGTTGGAATATTGGGGGCGGGGGGTGTCTATTATTATTTTTTTAATTCTATAAGGGAAGGTAGAAAATTAATATTGGGTACGCAAGTAGCTACCATTCCATACCATTCTTAACCTATGATATTTCAAGTTCAGGGTTGCTGAACTATAAGTAGTTGTTTAAAAAGTGATAGAACAACTACTTACAATGGTGGTAAAAACGTACACTAGGCAGGAAGTTAAAGGGACCACTCCATATAACCAAAAAAGTTTGATAATTTTTAAATGAGACTCTGTGAAATTGGGTTTGGGGATATATCTTCTTTATATAAAAAAGCAAAAGCCTTCACTAACCTACTCCTTCATCACTAATTTTCCCACTTATCGAATAGATAGAATGCCAAAATACGGCATAGTTGTACATTATAGGTACTTCAAAATACAACTTAAAAATAATTTGTAATTTCAAAATGGGGCCTGAGGAAATGGGTGGATTATAATAGATATAAAGCTTAAATTGGGGTTTGAAATTGAAATTTGGCAAGAAACTAAATAGATCACTCTAGAAAACCCAGTAGTTTGGATAATTTTTAATTTATAAGGAGGAGTTGGTTAAATAAGGGAAGGGGGTTAAAGTTTTAAAACTAATGTAAGCAACCTCTATGTGTGCTATAAAACAGAAATGTGGCAAGATGGTCTAGGGCACAATACATCTAGCTATGCTGTAAATATAAGAAATGTTAAAATAGAACTCCATCCGTTCAAAGAATGAACATTTCAGCTAGTTTTGTATAAAATGAACCACAGGAAAATCAACCAAATCTTAAATTATGTTTGAATATTAATCATTTATTGTTTTAAATTGTGTTACAAAACATTAAAAGTAGGTTGACTAAAACACAATATCAAAATAGAGATAGAATCTAAAAATGTGTCAAAAACTGAAATTTATTTTAAAAAATAACTTCTCTATAGACAATATTTTGAACTATTGCTTATTGTTGCTAGTAAAAGATGAAATAAGAGTGACAGAGTATTAATAATCAGTTGTTAGAGATTTAAAACCTATTAAAATTACATAGTACTATAACCGTTTACAGTTTAGAAAAAGGAATAATTCAATTTTAAAGTTTCTGGCTTAATTTGATCGGCTATTTTGAATCCACCATATTCAATTTTTGCTTTTTGAACTTTTATAGAAAACATACCAGGACGCCTCCAATTAGAAATTTCAAACATTTAAGCATTAATGGGGTATTTAGAGTAATCCAACTACAGTAAATTCATGGCATTTTTAGTTTTTCATGTTTTCTAAAACTGTACAGTAATTTAGGCGTGATTGAATAACACACAGACAGACAATATTTAATTTGTATATTGTATTAGTAGGATTCAAGCTTTCTAGGTATCTTGGTTTTGGAGATACTGTATAGTGCCGAGACACATATCCTTAAACACACAGAAGACACACATACAAACAAACACAAGCTATGTTCTAATTTTAATAAAATATTATAAGTTTGATAATTAAAACATTAGGCTTAGAAATGTGTTGTGAAGCTTTGAAGTAAATGATACAATTATAAATAAAAAATGTACAGTAAAAACATTAGCTCATTTAACCACAGGAGATTGTAATATAGGCCTGGCCAAAACAGAAAATTCTACATCTCACATCTGTAGACACAAGGCTATATTGTGTAGTACATTTTATATTTTATTGTTTACTAATTACTATTCATAAATTGACAGAAACTTTTATAAAGTTCAGTTTTCTCAGCCTAGTGCTTGTAATAGGTCTACACCCCAATGTACCCGCTTATCGGACTCGCAATTACACAATTAAGGGCCGATATTATGACTCATGGATAAATATTAATCTAGTAGATAAATATTTATATCTGGTAGATAAGTTAAAGTGTGTCTTATGACTGCCAGATAACATTTATCTGCCAGATAAAATGTGTTTATTCATCACATTTTAATCAGGAGGTTTAAGTACCTGATAAATTTTATCTGAAAGTTAAAATGGTTGTTGCCATAGTGACGCGTTGTTTTTAATGAGGTTTCGCCTATCAGAATATATTTTAGGTTAAAAACTTGGTTCACGTGTTTAGTATGCACAGGCCCGTGCTCTGACTATATAAAGTTAGAACCTTTAATTCACACTTTTGTATAAACTGAAAAGCTATTTGTAGAGTTATATTTATATAAGAACAAATTATCAAAATGTGAGTACAATAAATTAAATGTTGTAAACATTGTACCCAGCTATTGCCCACATTTTGGCAGGCACCGAAATTAGTACTTGCAAGATATATTAGCTTCTGCGCCCACGTGACGCCATTTGTTTACTCGCACTCGTTTATCCGCCATTATTTAACTTAATGTTGAGCATTGTAGCTACAAGTCAGGTAGTAGTGGTAACAGCAGGGTCCATGCACGCACCAGTAAAAACAGTGCCAGTCTTGAGTTTTATGCATAAACATATATTTATCCTACAGATAGCTATCTGGCAGATAAACTCAGCACATAAGATGCTTAAAACATTAAAGGGTCTGATAACTTTTATTTGGTAGATAACTTTAACCTCCCAATAGCAATATTTATCCGGTAGTCATAAGACCGGCCCTAAGTAATTTTGTCTGTCTACAATAACAAACTCAAACACCATCTTATGTCGGAGCTGAACATTTTCCATCTCTTGCGAATGCGTAGTTACGTTTGCTTACGTTCAGTCGATCAGAAACAAATTATTAGCCCACTATAGTAATATAAAATGAATACATAGTTAAATAATCTAGGATAACATTTTATTTTCTTGACAATATTATGTAGTAGAATATACGATATTTTAAAATTAACCAATAAAACCAATAATATAATAGTTTGTAATGTTTTTTTAAAATCTGAAGTGATGTATGTTTGAAAACTATAATATGGCTTTAAACATGTAGTCATAGTATATGACTGTGTATGTCTGCTCTTTGATATTGATGATATTTTCAGTAATATTTTGTGTGTTACATCAATCTTTCCATATTCTTACAGATACAATAAGTTCCGTTATGTATACATGTTGCTATTAAATTTTGAAGGGGGTGTATTTCAAAGTAATATTTTGTGTACCACATATTTTTCCATTCTCTCGCTCTCTCTCTCTGATACTTTCTCGCTCACACACACACACACACACACACACACTCTCTCTCATACACTTTCTCACACACTCTAACACATCTCTAATTTTGACTAAAACTTTTTGTCTCTCTCACACACTCTCTCCAATCACACACACTATTAAACAATTTTTCAAACATATTTATCACACTCGTTCTTAAACTCTCTTTAAGCTCACTCTCTTTCTTTCAAAATCTTTCTATCAAATTATTCCTTTCTCTCAAACTTTCTCTCACCCACTCTCACATTCTTCCTCTCTCTCAAACACAAGTTCTGTTTCAAACAACCTTTCTTCTCAAATTCTTTCTCAAACTCGCTCTATCCCTCAAACAATTTCTCTCTCAAAATCTCTCTCTTGTACTTTATCACAATCAAACTATTTCTCTAGCCTCAAACTCTCTCTCAATCTTTCTTTCTATTATACTCTCAATCTTTCTCTCTAACTCGCTTTCCCTCGAAACTCTCTAACATTTTCTCTAAAATTTTCTCTTTATCTCTAATTGTTTCTCTCAAAGTCTCTCTTACACGCTCCCATATTTTATCTCTATTTCACACAATACCCCTCACAGTCTCTTTCACAAAATTTCACTCACACTCTCACACACTCTCGCTTTCTTACATACATTCCCTCACACACTTAATCAGGCACTCTCCCTCACATACTCTCTTTCTCACATAAATACACTCTCTCACTTTTTCTCTGTCTCTGTCTGTCTCTCTCTCTCTCTTAAATCTTACACACTCGATCATTGTCTCTCTCACTAATAATAATAATAATAATAATAATAATAATAATAATAATAATAATAATAATAATAATAATAAAGGATCTAGTCAAACCCAACATTTAAGTTTATATATATGACCATTATGAAATTGGCATTCACTGGAAAAATGTATTTCATACGTCGCTATTATATATATTTAATAATACAATAGGCCTAGCTAAAAAAATATGTTCATGTAAAGTTAATATTCTTTTAGTCACT
Source organism: Timema shepardi (assembly GCA_902151425.1). NCBI lineage: Eukaryota > Metazoa > Arthropoda > Insecta > Phasmatodea > Timematidae > Timema > Timema shepardi. Next base: position 220,879 of record CABFVX010000841.1, read on the forward strand.
TCAGAAAAATGTCAAATGAGTGAGCTGAATATTGCTTTCCACTTTCACTTTGCTTTTCTAATTAAGTTATCAAAAGTCTCCATCATTCGATTGTACGCATACAATTTTACCGTGCGTAAACGTTTATTTTATTTTTAAATTGATTTTCGCTAATATCTTCGTTCCTATTTATTAACTTTATGACCATGAGAATACTAACAAAAAATAATATCGGAAATTTATATATAAAAAAGGTCGTATAATGTATTTTGAAATACTGATCTATTGTTTTTGTTTGTAGAATTAAGATTATAGGTTTGTTGGGGTAAAACTGTATGTAGGAGATAATGTCAATGTTTTTAGAAATATTGTAACTATCTCGCATCAGTTGTGCTATCTATATTCAGATGAAACAACTAACAGTACTTTTTACTTTCCGAAGA
>CABFVX010000842.1:0-148233 GCA_902151425.1 Timema shepardi
AGTGGTATGACTCGTCCGAGTTATGTCATATGTTTAAATTAAGTTCTCTCTCTACCCCCGATAAGCTCCCTTACAGATAAGCTGGCTTGTTTCATGATAAACAAGGAGGTAATGATAGAGAGAGAACAAAGAGACCAAAACAAAGCAAGTGAGTCACCCTTAAGAGATGGACACTGATCTCGTTATCCCATCATTAAGTCTCTTCGTACCATTCAAATTTAATTTATCTCCGGGCTTGTCATATTCTTGGGAAACTTGAAAAAAAAGTAATTGACAATTCCAAACTATTGACTGTTTTGCTACTCTCTGACCAGAATATTTAAGTCACAACTATTAGAGCGTCTTGTAAATTTTAATAGTTTGACTTTACGCCATTTAAAATATGATCCCGGTGTTCTTCTTTAATAGCCACCATTGCAGTTCTCGTCGTTAACATTTGATATTTCCGAGAAATAATGACTTCATAAACAAATAAGTGTAAATCCTCATTAATCTTATTATATTCGTATAACCTTCCAATACTAAGCACAATCTAATTTAATTCTATGTTACACATAAAGTATTCTTTTGTTTGATCATCTCAAAATATATTCGCTTATTAGATGTTTCAATGTCCATTATTTTCTCCGATTTATCAACTTACACAACTTTCAAACGAAGACGTTTACTTTTTTCTTCCACAAGATATTTAATCAATCCACAGAGGTGGTCAGGGACCTCCTACGACAAACAAATGCCTTAATTGACTGTCATCACTAATAAATTAACTTCATTTTTCTGCACTTTCTAGTACCTTTGTCTATGATCAAAATCAAGACATGTGTCACTCAGACGTTGACCATGAATAAGTGACAATAAAACTTAGTCTTTTTTGTTTTGATATTTCTTCGACAACAATAAATAGAAAGTAAGTACGCCAAATCTCTTGAGAACCATCTAAAGAAATCCGATCACTCTCCAAAGCGTCAAGTGCAGACAAACACACATATCCCAAAAGGATTCTAACCGAAGATTGACTGACATCAAGTGACTATGTCGGATATTGTTCAAAATCATCAATAGAAAACTTCATGAATTTTTGAATCATGGTTTCATTTCCGGTCATGTCTAGCTCCGCTGCATACTGTATCATGTCTACACTATCTGACCGTACTATCATTTCTACTGATGCTATCACCATCAGGACCACTTTCTATTTCAAGGATACACATTTGCTCCCTACTGATTACATGGTTGCGTCTAATTATTCTTTCATGCTGTTCAATGATTTTATCTGTTTAGCAAACATTCTCTCCAATTATTACATCTTTTGGTTCAATGATGCGGTTTATTCCACCATCTGGTTGTTCAGTTAAGCGATTTGTTCCTCTAAGTGTTGGATAATAGCTTCCAAATCTTTAATATCCACACCCAATTTTCTTGATATTATAGAATTAACAAAACCTCAACAATATTCAACTTCTGATATCAATTTAATGGGTGAGCAGGGTGGTCATGGGCTATCCACATGTAATCGTGTAAAACTCGAGTTCTTTTTGTAATATTGGGGTATGTTAATAATTTAAAACTATGTATTAATAACACTAAACAAACTCATATACTGGTTAGGCTACAATAAAAATCACTGAGCTAATTAATAAGATAAACACACACTTGAAATATGATTAAATACCTAATATCTAAAAATACGTAGTAACTACTCAAATATTTAAATCAGTCACTAATAATATTAACTGTCAACACAATTCACAAACTAACAGTCATTGTTAACGTCACCTATGTTAATTATGCGAATCCCCCACTAGTTCCCAAGCATGACCCACCAGGCTGATCCCTATTACATGAAAGTATAACATGATAGCTTACTTACCGGATACTGAACCAACCTCTGGACACTCTAGCCCACTCCCAGACCCAATAGTTTACCCACCCAAATACAATAATCCATTAATTGGACAAGCTGGCCCATTCTAGGACACGTTGATCTATTTACTGGACATACTTATCCACCCCAAACACGTTATTTAACTCACTAGACCCACTGGTCCACTCCCCAACACGCTGTTCCACTCACTAGATACGATATCCCACACCCGGTCCCGCTGGTCAACTCACGGTACATGCTGACCCACTCTAGGTCAAGCTAGTCCACTCACAGTATATAATGTTCCATTCCCAGACACACCAATCCACTCACCTCACTAGCTTGAGGTCATATTGGTGAGTTTCTCTCTTAACACTGACCATGTATTTTATTTAATGTATAGTTGTCAAGGTTTGTCAGGATATCTCTATTTTTAAAATAATGGGATCAAAGAAAACTAGTCCAGGCTCTTCTATATGTATCACCTTCCTTTCAATAAAGCTATTCACACTCCACTATCCTCTCCAAGCACCTTGTAATTAGATTGTTTGGCTACCACATAAAGAGGATAGAAATACAACAGAGAGGGTAAACAAATGGGTATCATGTTGGGCCACATTTGAACACTGATATCGTTCCAATTTAGTAACATTCCTTAGTAACTTTAATCCTAAACAGGACCTATGTAATAAAACTCACATAGACATGAAAAAATTGGTTACAAATCAAGCCCATGGAAATGTTTAATGTTTCCCCCTAAAATTATCCATTTTTGACACCTAGAGTCGATTTGATACTTGTAGACACCGACATCACCTTTATTTTAAGATAAAGGCAGCTAACAAATAAATTGAAGTTCTTGATGAATACACTAATTTACAAGGTCAAACTTTGAATAGGTTGTTTTTATGTCAAAGTATGTGACTATGGCTAATTTCCAGGTTTCGCAGCTCAATAAACGAAATTGTTATGATTGGTGAAAAATAAAATCAGGTGAAACTACTACCAAACATTCCTAAAATACTTCCCAATAATGGATTGCATAATGTAATTTTTGTTCACTCACACTTCTTCTGTTTATTCTTACGAGACCTAAGAGACAGAACAGTACCTTTTTGTTGCCAGCTAACCTAATCTAACAAAACCTATAATTCCATGAGTGTATTAACGTAAAGTTTAGTTAGATTAGGAATTACAGTATTTTATTAATAAACCTCTCGTAGACAGACTTAAAAATTAGTTGACACCATATATAGAAAGATAATATTATCACTAATCAGTAGTTAGTTTCCGTTAATTGCAATATAACTAATTTTATGTTCCTGCTTGAATCTCTTTTATATTAAATATTTAATTTAACTTAAACAATACTTGTAAGATATTTAAATTCTATCATGTTTTAGTATTCATACTATAACTACTTGAGACTAGCTCGTCTTATTTTAAAATTTTAAGCATTTGTTAGGCTCAACTATTAACCTGAACATATTTAAACTAGTATGTGTGAAATTAAGCTCAGAGGAAGTTTGTAAATATATATTAATGCATTCTTGTCAAACAAAAAATAATTACAGAAGGGACAAGTGCCCCCCTTCCCATGACTTCAGGTACCCATTTATATATATTCATATATATACGAAATGAATTTGAAGTTTAAGAAAATTTTTAGACTATATACCTATATATTAACAAGGCAGACAACTCGTAGGTGTCACCAAATTAAAATAATAGTACATTTCTATTTAGGTTCCAAACTACAATAAACCGTAATTAATTCAATATTTGACCTACTTAGGCTTGATGACCTCCATGACGACTTCATCGACAGTAGTCAAGTATTTAATAATTTCATCTTCTTCAAGTGGAGGGTTGTAGAAACGTTCTTTAATCTCCTTTAAGTGACAGTTCGAATAGGCTGTTGAGACATACACTATACTCTAAGGACACCAAATGACCAATATTATTAAATGAAACATTCTTAGATTATTAGAAACTTACAAAACTTGGGTACTTGAGTACAATTTGGATATTCATCAACCTCAAATTTTGGTTCAAAAATAAATGACGAAATCCTCAGTTACGAAGCTAATATAAAAATAAATATTATATAAAATACAAAACTACTTTATAATCTATACATTATTTAACTTTATCTTATTATACATCTACTTTTTGCATTGAAAGTAGCCAATCATATTCATTGATGTGGATTATTTAAAAGTTTGTTATTTCATATCATTGAAGTGACTTTGCCATGTATGCTTCTTATCATCCTAGATATATTTCTTAGCTCTTAGATTTTAACTAATTGTTTAAAATTATTAATATTTGCTGACTATTATATTAAATTTTGCTATTAATGGTGTGTTTGGTAAAATATATTTAAAAATCACACATATTCATAAAAATCAAACTCAGAGTTATCGATTTATTGTACTAATTTTCAAACCATTGAACTACATACTTAAATCCAAAAATCGTATATTACTCAATAATTAATGTCTTAATGACAAGTAATTTTTTAATATGTGGTGGCCTTGATGGTAAGTAACGTAGACTGATACTATTGTGAGGTGCATAACAATTAATGTGTGAGAAAGGTCTACCGGTTAATACAATACAATGTACAGTGGTACACTGACCAACGATATGAATAAATATTTTTGGGGAACACCTCCTCCTTTGAGTTGAATAGCTACAACTTTTAGTTAAACACGTCCATTTTGTTAAAACACACTTGTTTTAGTAGAACAAGTATTTATTTTATTCGATCTAGAAACCCTATTGGTTACACCCCACATATTTAAGTTTAACAATTATTTAATTGAATCCCACAGCCATTCTTTACTAAAAAAACTTGTTTATTTAATCCAAACAGGCACTACTTTCAGTCGAACATATACCATTTACATAAAGGGTAGTAAGTTTAACTTTAATGGTACCACTGTGGTATAGTTTATAAGATAGATTCAAATTGTTATATATCATTTAATAAGTCCTTTTACGGTTCATAGAAATTAAGAGGAAATGAACAAACAGATTTTGACAAACGAACACTCATTTTAACAGTTAGTAATCCAGAATGTCGGGAAAAATAGTAATTTTCTAGAAAAACGCGATTTTTAAAGATAATTATCAGTTTTTCATTCTTTTTTTAATCACCATTAAGCCGTTATTTTATGATTGGCTGTAAATATCTAAAAAAAAGATCTCCTTGTCTAAAAAATTATAACTCAAACTTTATTAGTTGGTCCGAGCACATCACAATTTTCTCTTTGGGAGAATATCTCTCTTTGATGTTGGTAATTACACAACTTAATTGAGATGCCAAAACTGTGGAATTATTTACATATTTATTAGAATTTTGCCATCATTAATTCACATTTTAATCGAACATAATTTGAAAATTAAAAGGTTAAGTTGTTAATCTCGTGAAAATATTTTCTATGTTTTGTTTCGCGCATGATAAAATAATGTTTAAATATGTATTGGTATGTATTATAAACTCGAAAACGCTAAAATTATATTGAATAATGTTTAAAATTATCATTTGTCTATCTAATTACGAGTTTCTGTGTTAATTCTTTTAACAATGAGTTTTGGTGTTCATTTTAGAAATTTTAACACAATACAAATACATAAGTAAAGCTATGCTATCATTTTATCACTGCATTTTGAAGATATGATGTCTAAAATTAATATTTTGTGTACCCAATCTATATTTTCACAAACTTACAATCACAGTAGGTTCATTTATGTTTCAATGTTGATGATAATTTTGAGAAATTTAAAGTGCTGTAATGTTTTTGTACCACATCTATATTTTCAAATTCTCTCTCTCTATCTGACACTCTCTCTCTCACGCTCTCACACACTCTCTCACACTCTCTTCCCTCACACACTAAAACACACGCACATTCATTCTAGTAAACTATTTCTTATATGATATTATCTCGTTGTCTCTCTCTCTCACATCTTTTCTCTTTCTCACACACCTTATCTCTCTATCACACACACTCTACGTTCACATACACACTATATGACACATTTTTTCTCACATTACCTTTATTATACTCTCTTTAAATGTATATCTTATTCAGACTCTCTGTCTATTTCTAACGCTTTCTGTCTCTCAAACTCTAGCTCTATGTCTTAAAATCTTGTTTACTCTCTCAAACGTTATAACTCTTGAATTTTCTCTCACAAATGCTTGCTCTTTCTTTCTCAAACGCTCTATATCTCAAACTCCACCTCAAACTATCTTTAAATCACTCTCACTCTATCTGAATCTCACACCTTCTACTTTATTCTCACTCCCTATGTCTAAAACTCTCTCTCTCTCTCAGACTCAATGTGACGTGTGCGTTTGGTGGCTGGCACAGACAACTGTAGCGCTGGGGTCTGTGATAGATCAGAGAGAGTTTGTTTGAGGCAAACAGAAGTTAGGTTACTCATGAAACTCGTAAAGTAAGGACCTCCTACTATGTGTAACTGGTCAATCAGTCACCATCCGCCACGCCCACTCACTCGTCGTGGGATCTTATTATGTTTTGTAATATTATCAATAAACTATGTACATTACTTCATAACAATGATTTGATTGTTGCTTCTGAAACTTATCCACGACCTATGTGGGACGAAAATACAATGGTAGCAGAGCCAGCTAATAATAGCAGAGATAAAACAAGAGATAAAGTGACACAAAAGCAACATCGCGATACGTTACAAATAAAGTCCAATTCAAGCAAACAAGACACGACCAGCCAGTCATCAGCGGTGTAGTTCCAGAATTTGAACTGGGACCAGTAGACAACGATACAGTTTCTGAATTTGAACTGGATCCTGTCGACAACGGTGCAGTTCCAGAATTTGAACTGGGTCCATTCAACGACATCTCACCAAATTGGTGGAAGCCGATTTGATATAGATATCATCAGTTGGAGCATTACGTTCCAAAACAAGACTATGGAGGTGCTAAGACTAATTTGGTAGTCCCTATACCTATCCCAGGGGGCCGATGAGACCTCCGGTAATCAACCCATGCCCAAATTCAGCAAGGATTTGGATAAGAATTGTTCATCAAAGGTTCGACAAACTTCGGAGTACAGGTGACCCCAATTCTGGAATCACTAACGGATCAACCATGGGTGTGGTCTATGGAATCTACTAGCCGTCGACAACATTTGACAGTTAAGTACAATACTCAAGATTCGACAAACAATCTTAATAGTGTAAAGTATTTACCCAAGGGAAAGGTGGTAGATGGGTGCAGCCCTTCGCCTTTACTTATGCAAAAATAAACATATGTAAAGAGTACATATTTCTTTTTCAAAACAGTAAAGCAATGGAATAAAGTCACATAAAGTCCAGTGAGGATCCATGTGAATAAATTATACGTCAAATGTGTCTGGTTGAGGCAATTACAAACCTGAACTCACCAGAAAAATTTTGCTAACTAAAATGCGGGAGAAAAAAAAGTTATTCTAATAAATAAAATAAATATTAAATATGGTCTGGTCTAAAACAATTTGTTACTAATGTATTAGAACGCCAGAAACATTTATTATTCAATTTGCTACAAGGGTACAAACAAATACTTATTACATTTATGTGGACTAAATCAATTTGTTTGATCAAATACCGGTCCTATATAATGATTAATATTTATTAGTTTAGCTAAGATGTACGCACTATAATGCCAAAACCACTGTTCATTAAGAAAGATGAAACGTAAACAAGGTCCAACGAAGAGTATATGCTTCGTTTGACGCTGTTTTTGACGTCAGGTGTTCATTGTATATTTATTAAAAATCTTGAAAATAGAAAACAACCCCTTTTTTTTGTACAGTCAATATCGGATAGAGTTAGAGCATTTGTGGTATTTAAAAGGGAGAAGTGTGTGTCAGTTAAATATTTTACTTTGAGAGGAGATAAATCCAAACCAGGGAAATTATAGTACAGTCCAATTTGGATAGTAGGGTAGGCTCTAACAAAATTGTAAGTACTAATTGGCATCAAGGATTTAGACATATTTAGGTTTATTGAAGATGATCTACAATACGAAGCTAATATTTGCGGAGAAGACCAGTTAGATACGGTAGATGAGTTAAGTAGCCAACTCCTTCAACTATTAGATAAGGAAAGATACGTATATTACTCGATGATAAAAGCCTCCTTAATCCCAATCCTATCGGAAGAAGTTCCGATTGTAGAACTTAAGTTACATAACTTACGGAAATACATAACTGATAATACAAAGCCTACCTCGAGTCGAATAAAGAAATACCATACCTAGTTATTACATATTTAATCAAGGCTAGAAAGGGCAAACATAGATGAAACAACGTTAATAGAAGGGAAAGATACATGTTTGAAACTATGTGAGCAACTTAGGGTAAGAGTAAAAGAAATGTCAGTTAAGAGACAGGATAAGGAGCCCACACTTGCGGAAGAAGGGCTATCCCGACGCCCTGAAGAGGAATCTCTTGTTTTAAACGAAAAGTCAACAGATACCAAAGAAACCCCTAATATTAGCAGAATAAATATAACTGATCCCATTCAAACGAAATCACAAAATTTTGTTAAGACAATACTTTTAACAATTTTTAGTATAGTGAGAAAATGGGGAGTACATTTTGGGGAGGAGTCGGACCCAGTGGATTGTTTAGAAAGGTTAAACGAATTTAAAACCGTTTACCATTTAACTGATAGTTATTGCAAGCCCTACCTGAAATTGTTCAAAGACGTGGATTATGGTGGTTAAGAAACAATTAAAGTAACTGGAGCGATTGGGAATCAATTTTTAAATTCCTTCAAAGTTACTATTTTAAGACTAACTATCAAGAGTTAATAGAACAGGGTATTTAGGGTCGGATACAAAAACCCACGGAATCAGTACAGGAATACATAACTGAATTACAAACGCTATTCAGAAGGCACGTATGGTTCACGCAAGAACATCCGCTGAACCGTATTTTTCGTAACTTAGGACACGATATTAAAATAAATTTAACTAGAACCAGGATACAGTCCGTCCCTCAACTAGTGAAGGAAGCCACACAGTTCTAGCTAGCCTAACAAGATATTAGAAATTATGACATACATTTTGGGACTGAAAAAAAACTTAGAAGTAACCAACAAGGGAACCACAGTTTTGGTGTACACTCTATCCAGAAAAGCCGACAAGACCTAGGAGTAGGGTCCTTATTGCGAAGGGTCAGGAGGGAAACATCATCCTTCGAACCAAAAGTCAATTACTATAGAGTAAGAGGAAACAATCCCTCACCAAGTACACGAAAATGCTTTAATTATTTCGCGACTACCCACTAGTTCCGCGACTGCCCCAATAGAAACACGAGTGTTGCGTGAGTTTCCCACACCCAACACTACAAGGAAACTCACCCTGTTTTATAGGGATGATACATTTTTATGGATGATTCATGCCCAATCTTGCATTGGCAGCTTTCCCACTTAAACCAAATAAATAAAAATAAGGGTACATTTCAGTGGAGATCGTAAGCCAAAGAAGCGTTCAAAAAGTTAAAATTTAAGATTTCGCAGCCTCCTTCATGTACATTCGAACTCTAAGCATTAGCCATTATTTTTGGGTTCAACAAGTTCAGACAATATTTATAGCATAAAGAGTTTGAGCTTAAAACTGACAACTCCCCCTTGTCTTGGTTATTAAATTATCCTAGGCAAATAGGAAAAATATCATGGTGGATAGCCCAACTACAAGTATTGAGGTATTCGCTAACTCATACCATAGGGGGGAATATGTGGTAGAGGACAAGTTACCACGGATGTTAGAAGAGCAAGGAAGAGATTCTGGACTGACGCCGACGCCCGAAGAACAAGAAAACAGTGAGCCGACGCCACCAACTGAAGAGCAAGAAAGACATCCGGGACCAGTGTCGCCACCGGAGGAACAAGCAGTGATAGTTTTACTGGCAGGGTTGCCAGAACTGTTCATTCCCATCAAGACGACTTAACAGGACGATCCAAAACTACGAGAAATTATAAACGATCTAGTTCAGTGTGAGTTTAGACAAATCTACAAAATCATATAGGATATATTATTACATAAGCCATCACAAAATTCTGGTTGGAAAGTATGCGTGCCCGATTCTCACACTCAAGTACTCTTCGAGTATTCCCACGTGTCACCCATAGGGGCCCACCTGAGAGGGGCTAGAACGGTGGCCAAGGTCAAGGGACTTATTTTTTTATCCAGCATGGAACGGGACGTACGTGACCGAGTTCGGTCATGTGAGGTTTGTTGGCATTCTAAACCAGCCCATAATCTTAGGCACAGCTTTTTATTCTCGGGTGTAGATCAATTTCTTATGCAGAGATTGTACGTTGATATTTTTGGTCCCTTACCGAGGTCCAGCGATAGTAATGTTATTTTAATGACAACATTATATGCCTTCTCCAAGTTGGTTTGGCTGATCCCCTTGAGGCCCCCCCATCCTCGGCCATGGTCAAAACCCTGAATAGAGAAATGTTCAAGAACTTCGGTTTCCCCTGCTTAATTGTGTTGGACAATGGTATCCGGTTCAACTCTCAGCTATTCAAAGATATGTGATTTTCCAGTGGGATTAGACATTCTACCCCTAATCCATTTTATCCGAATCTGAACCATGTCGAACGTTTCCATAAAAACTTTAAAGCCACTTTGATAGCCTATCACCATCATTTTCATATAAAATGGGACAACACGCTACTTTGGCTCCAATTGGCGTTCAACTCCACAATCCTTACCAGTTACAGATCTACTACAGCTGAATTGTTATTAAGCTACGAACAATTGTCACCTATTAATCAACGCAGGGATTATATCCAGGGTTTTTAGAGGAAGAACCCCCGAAAATAATGTTGGAAAAATGGGAAGTCGCGTTTCGATAGTTGAAAAATTCGTGCAAATCAGTCTACCAAAGATACGACGCTTAAAATGTGCCAGTACCAGATAAGGTAGGTGACAAGGTCATGTACGAGCTTCACACCCTGAGTAAAGTGGCAGAGGTAGTTACGTTTAAGTTAAGCTACAGGTGGTCAGAACTGATGGTAATTAGTAAATTTTAACCCCGGTGATGGTCCTACTAATTGACCTTCTTACCAAACTACCAAAATCGCAGAGCCCACGTCTCACAACTAAAACCCTGTGCGCAGTGATGTGTCTATCAGAGAAGAAGAGTTTGGTTTCCCTCTTCTCAGTCATGTCGCTTGTTTTCTCTGGCTCTTACTCCCTTGATCTAATTTATTTATGGTTTGTCGGGATTTTCGCTGTAAATGAATGTTATTCCGATTGGTGGGTGGGTACATTTTGTAGCTGCTCTGATTGACCTTGACTGCCTACTTAGGAAATATGTGGGTAGTTCGTTCTAAAGGACACCCGTAGGGAGGATTAGATGGTGCTAATCTAATAGGCACTTTAACTACCCTACCTTGTTGAGATAGTTTATGGCTTGTAATTTTTTTATGTATATAAATTGTTACATAATATACAATAAATACTATGTCATTATATTCCAAATGTTCCTAAAGTAAAAATAATAATAATAATAATAATAATAATAATAATAATAATAATAAAAGTAATATGTATAGGTAGAGAATACTATATTGAACTGAACAGTTAAAAATTGTAAGCATTTTAAGTTATACCTAATTTGACATAGTGTTGTGAATTAAATTTGCTAATATAAATCTAAATTTAATATATCCTTAAGATGACCGGCCGGTCTAGGTATACATTGTATTTACGAGGTTCATTCTAGGTTTAGCCTAGGTTTGGTCTAGGTATACATAGTATTTATGAGGTTCAGTATATTATGTTTGCACGGTATTTATGAGGTTCAGTATATTATGTTTGCACTGTATTTATGAGGTTCCTTTTAGGTTCAGTCTATGTTTACATTGTATTTATGAGGTTTAATCAATGTTTACATTGTATTTATGGGGATTACTTAATGTTTACTTTGTATTTATGAAATCAGTCTATGATTACATTGTATTTATTAGGTTCGGTCTAAGTTTACAGTTTGTTTATTGGTTATTTATTGTCTAATTATTAATTATGGTATATTTATGGCCTATCCCGGGCCTAGGTATTATACATGTCATTACGAGATTAGTTTTTAGCTTAATCCCTATGAACGGATTAGTTATTTTGTACTGTACTATAACTTGTATTTATAATATTAAGGGGGAGGGGGTGACATTTGCGTTTTGTGGTGTGCACAGGCAACTGTATCGTTATGGTATGTGATATATCAGAAAGAGTTTGCCTGAGGCAAACAGCAGTTAAGTTACTCGTGAGACTCGTAAGAGTCAAGACCTTCTAATATGTGTAGACTAGTCAGTCAGTCACCGTCCTCCACGCCCACTCACACGTCATGGGATCTTAGTGTGTTTAGTATTATTATTATTAGCACCGCGTCTTACTACACGTTCGGGTTATACGCACTTACGCTAATGTGTAATGGTAGGGTGATTGTGAGATGAAATGGAGGACCTACAGTTTAACGTGGAATCCGAACCACGGTGGAGACCTGGCATTCCCCACATTCACAAGATGTTTTGTCAGAGGTGAAGGAAGGGTTTGGTAATCAGATGTGTTTAGTAACTTTACGAATAAATTATGTGTAACTACCATAACTTCCCAGAAAGCATGATAAAAAAATAGTCAAGTAGTTACCAGAGAATAATAGTAGTTATTTTATTAGTCATATTGGAGATTGAAGATATACAAAGAATTACAAATGCTGAGGTACAGCCCAAGGCAAGTGAAGTCAAAGATTTATAATCAAATATATCATATAATAAATATGACTAGAATTCAAAATAGACATATAGTTTAATTAATATGCTCTCCAATTTAATTGTAAAGTGAGAGACAACCATAACTTTCATCAAGGACCATCATCAAGCTACGACTCAAAGGTAAAAATAGGAATTAAACTCTATTAATTATATATAGTCGTCGGGTGACAATAATTTATACTATCATAATGTCTTTTGAGATAAGTAACAATTTCCAAATATAATAAATTGCCGCCTAACGGCTAAGATATATAGGACCGTACAGTTAAAGTCCATAACGGATGCAATATCAGCATCATTTACTAAGCGCCTTACACACATGCGCTAATAATACATATTATTACGTAAAAGAAGTTTAGGTACATAATAAATGCTATTCTTGGTAGCTTACAATCCAAACAATGCCCAAATACAACAAAGTTTAACTAAAGCAGTACTTAAAAGAGATGTTCTCAGCCCAAACTGGTGTTTAAATACATTAATTAATAAGCAATAAATCTATGGAACTAAATTATTCCGCGTTCACATAGAAATCTAATGTAATTCAGTGATCACGAAGATACAAAGCGCTATTCTAAAGTTCGAAAACTTGCTTCTCGTCCACTCTAACATTATTCTACAAAGCAGTAATTTTGATTTGCATCTCACTTATAGTTAGAGTCTTACATGATTAAATGTAAGACTAAACAATCAGGGAATAATTTAATCACGCCAAGCCTATTTAGTTTTACTACCACAACATAGCATAAGTTCGAAAGAGTTAAAGATAAAGCACATACCTGACAGTTAAAGTTCTTGGTACCCACATAACCACATCTTAATTTAAACTGTCTAAGTAAAAGATACTAAAAATATTCCCAACAAACTTCAACTGCTAATCAGACTGTCGGCAAGAGCTCAAATAGACGCAAACCACAAAGCGGCGAAACAGAAGTTACTTTTCATAGGAAAATGGTTAGGTTCCCCTTAATATGAAACATACTAATAGATACGTGGTTACAAATTAACCACGATTATAACAACAAACCCATCCAGTAATAGAACTTTAAATTAATAAGTCTGAAAATAATAATTTTGAATGGTTCCCCATAATATAACCAAAAGAGAATCTTGAAGAATATAATTAAGTCCAAGCTTAATCTGCTCTCACCTAGTAAGCCAGTGATACAATCAGTACTTATGAAAAATATACATCGCAATATATAATCCACACAAATATCAGACATTCCCACAAGGGAGGAAGAAAATGGAGAGGAAGAGAGAGACAAGCAGCGCTTAGGATAGATAGCGGTGACTCTAGGAGCTACAAGAATATCGAAGAACCATCTAGACGGTTGAGCCGGAAACTAGACTGGTCAAGTTTCAGTTTCACTTTGTTTATGGGTGGAGACTTCTATCACAAGTGGATCGTTGGGCAGTATTTCCATTTAGACCGTGGGATTGAGTTGTAGGGAGAAGATGTCACGGCACGTGTGCACGTCCACGTTCAGTGAGGCAGATGGTGAATGTACTCCCATTTGATCGGGTTTGTTGTTTATCTTTATTTTGTAACATCCTTACATATGTACATAACTTCATATCAACAATTTGATTATTGCTTATAAAACATATTCACTATCTATGGGGGCAGAAGGTAGATAATTCCATCAATTTATTTCTTTAACTCTCTGTCTCTCTCATTTTCTCTTTCTAAACTATTCCCTCCCTCCCTAATCTTCTCACACCTCACACCTCACACTCACTTTCTCCCACTCCCACTCCCACTTTCATTCTTACACTCACCCATACACACAAAACTACACACTAGAATATACTCTCATTTTCACTAGCATAATTTATCACTCCCTCTATAATATCGTATACATAATTTGATGTCCATTTCCAGTAAAAGAACTTAAGAGAAAATGGATTAACCGATTTTGACAAATATTACTCATATTAATGGTTAGAGGTCCAGGATGCCGGTAAAAATAGTGGCCTATAACTAAAACCCAATTTCCATAACAAATTACCCATTTTTTCCTTTTGTGTGGGTAGTGACTCATCTGTACAATAATTATTTGTGTACCTTACCATGGAAACCATGATTCATGTTGGTTTTTTTGGAAAATAAAATATTTATTTTTTTGTTAAAAATAACAGCAGTTCAATTCTTTCTTAAGTGGCTTTGTGCAACAAGTAGATAGAGAGCAAGGAGAGGGGTATTTTTAAAGATCTCACCTAGGTGTAAAAGGTGAAAATATCTTTTTAATTCAAATTAAACATCGAGACCTAAATATATATGTAAAGTTGATAGCCTTTGAGGACTTAAATTTTAACCAGAAAGTTGAGTGAGGGCTTATTATAATAATAGATCTATTCCCAATAAAATATTTCGAATACATTTTAGGGCAATAATCTGCAGCCATCCCTGCAATGATCCACTTGTAGTGTATAATTCAGGGTAAGCTCCACTTTGAGACTCCAAACACTCCTAATACACCAATAGTGATTTATAACATATCATAAATAGGTTATAAAGTCACGCCGTTCCTTTGATACGGGGCAGGCGAGACATTTTGTATATAGCTAAATAAAAATCTTCTTACTTAATCCATCTACATTAAACTTCTCCACACTTCCCTAGCCTTGCCTACACTTTCCTATCCTTGCCTACTCCATTTGCCCCAATAATATCTCTACGCCAAGTCATTCATGCTTTTTGATTCTTAAAACTCTTAGTATTCATTCTTATTATTGTCAATAAATCAATTATTGTGGACTAGTGAATCTAAAATAGAATGTGTATTCATTATGATTGAGATAAATACAATTTAATAAGTCTTTAAGGTTTTCTACTACCGGTTGATTATGATATCAACAAACATAATAAAATCCTAGCCTCAATTATTAATAGACGCATGGAAGGTTGGGCTTTGTAAAAAAAAAAATATTTCTGTCAGTTATTACGTAAGAGTGAATAAAATGAGAGTGACTTGAATTAAATTTATATTTCTTAAGTAAAAGAATATCTAAAATCCAGATCCGTGATTTATTTCAATGTGCAAAGTTTCAGCTTTAAACATGATTGGAAAATATAGCACCATAATCCACCAAAGATCGTAAATGAAATAGTTCACAATTTTAGAGACTCTGTGTGAAAAGACTAACATATTTGTCCAGCAAAGATTATAACTATCAATTGACACTTTCAAAGTACTTTTTATATATATAAATATACTTATACCTCGTAAATTATTGGTTTGATTATAATACATTTTAAATACAAGATTTGTATTTTGAACAGTATTAATAAGTTATTTCATTTCTCAAATAGTCGTGGGTGCTCAATCAATATTTTAAATTTATGCTAGTCTAAATTACCTTAAGATTTATTTTTAGAAGGAAATTAAATTTAACATTTTATTTAAAATGCTAAACAGTGCCTTAATGTAAAATTAAACGAAAATTTGCTTTGCTCTCCGGGTGCTTTTCGCCGAAGCTGTGAACAAAATTAAATGTTATCAGAAGAGTTTTCCGTGTGTAAGTGTATATCAATTGTATATTACTTTTGGTTCAAACAAGCTATATATTCAGTTTAGGCTATGAGTTTCCAAAAATCCTTAATATCGTACCAACACATATATAATATTATTAATTTGACTTAACAAGTTAATCCAATATAATATAATACACACTTATCACTTTTGGTACAAGGGTTATGCATTTAATACATTTTCTTATTACTTGATTTGTTTGCCGTTTAGTCTAAGCTGCTACTCTAGTAGTAGACTAAACCACTGATGACGGGAAGATTATTATGAGACTGATGCTGAATTTTAATCAACTGGAAATGGAGGAACTTTTTTAGAATTAATTCATTTGTTGGGGAAATTTTATACAGTGCCACGTGGACATATTCTAAGAATCAAACTGGGGAAAATATTTGCTATATCCTAGATAGCGCCTACTATTTAGAAGGAATTTATATACATTTTGGGATAAAAAGTAGGAGGAAAAGGTGTAGAGCAAGTAAAAGAAGCCAAATAATTTCCATGGTGTTCGACAGCACTCCTGAAATTTCTCATAAGGATCTAATCAGCCTAGTTTTTCTCTACGCTATGATCTATGGAAATAAAGTGAAGATAGTGAAATAATAGGTTGAGTTCATTAAAACAAAGGGTACAACCATATGGAATATTTCAGACATGATAATGAAAATATTAGGAAAGGATCGAATTGATATTCAAAATAGCCGAGGACAATAATATGGTAATGCTGCTGTAATGGTTGGTCAACAAAACATACTGGTCTTCAAAGATGTATCAAGAAACTTAAGAAAAGTTGAATTCACTGCATATATAAATCACACGCTTAATTTGGCAGGTGTTCAAGCAACTTCTTTTGCTGTGATTTATGTTACCTATTTGGTAACTCTGGAGCGTTTGTTCATGTTTTTTCTTTCCTTGACCCATTGCTGAGATATTATGACATAAGACACTGGTCAAATTGTCAAGTGCATGCTAGGAACTCGAAGGAAAGCAAGGGTATAAGCTGTGAGTGCGGTAAGCAAAATATTTGAGAATCTTGAGCTATTTAAAACAGTTATTTGGTGATTAAGAAAATATATTTACCAGATCAGATTCTGGCTTGCTGATTGGTGCGTTATGAGCGGTTCCCTTTCTCTGATTTCTTGGCCTGTGGGAATCCATTCTTCTAGAGATTAACAACACACAGGCTTACCTCCAAACAAATTGATTTAAAATACAACAATGTGATATAAAATTTGAGGATTTTAAAGAATTTTTAGCTGAAACTAGTGATTAACTACCTATTCATTCAATAGCCTATGCCAAATAAATTGTCTATGATCTTGGAATAGTCTTGGAGCGTCAACGTAAATGTAGAAAAAAAACTGATGGCTGGTGAAGAATCGCGAGATTCTGAGTTGTCATACAAAACTTGGTAAAGGAATGAAATATTTTCTTCAGAATTATTCAAGAAATTTAACTCATATTTCAACAGTTTCATGTTCTTACTGAGAAATAGTCCTTGCTCACTCCATTGAAACTTTTGATTTTATAAGAGTGTCAACTAAATAATTGTAACGATGACATTAATAAGGAATAGTTCCTCTTGGATAGAATAATAGTTCATAATTGTGTTGCTGTTGCCACTACGCAAGAAAAAACAAATACGCGGAAGGAAGGTTCCATTTAACTTTTGCAGTTTTCTCAAAATACAGTCTTGAGAACTCTGTTACAAATATTGTAATACTACTATAAATTTTCCTCACAGTTGCTCTAGGTATTTTTATATGTGAATTGTGTTTCTCTCAATTAAATTGATTAAGAATTACTTAAGATTTACAATGAGTACCTTTCGGTTAAGAAATCTTGCCATAATGTTAATAAATCAGTAACTGACCAAATAAATAAACTTCAACAATACCATCGAGAATTTTGCTAACATAAAGATCAGAAAAACAACAATGTACTGTATTGAAATTTAAATTTTCACATCATAAATAAACAATTTGTCTTATTTAGATCACTTCTGTGTCTTTTTGATATTTAGTCGAAGTATTTTATGCGTTGAGAGGAGTGGCAAACTAAGGAACCACCCTGCGGGGCACAAATTCTAGCTACGCCACTGGGAGAAAGCTACATTTATACTTGTCTGTGGAAGAAACATTCACCGTGGAGATCCACGCCTACCACTTTCAGGATGTCCTTTTACTTTGTTGATGCTCATTACAAAGAAAATCTTGATAATTTGCCGGAATTTAAACTTAAGGTAGTGGTCAGATAGAATAATCCGAATGATTGGTGTGATGGAGTTTTTCCCGTAGTGGCAATTGTCAAGACAAAAGCCTCTATGAAAATCCCCTTTTCTATCTTTAAAAACTGATTATTAAATTAATGCTCGGAAAAAAGTTGACTAATCGTGTAGCACGCCTAAATTGGTGGCCAGACGCAACAGGAGACACCTTCTTATAATGTTTGGAACCTCATTTTACAAAATAGGAATAGTTTATTATTTGGTCTTTAAATAGATGTTACCCTAAAGTGATGTATACAATACCATTTACAAGCTTTAGGTATCGAATCTAGATTAATTCATTAAGTATTTTTAACATACATTTATATAAAATAAGTCGACCGGGCGGTCCAGGGGTAACATGTCAGACTTCTGTGCTGGCGGCCGGGGTTCAATCCTCGGTCCCAGCAAAGACTTATCTGATTACCAAACCCTTCCTTCACCTCTGACAAGACATTTTGTGAATGTGAGGAATGCCAGGCCTCCACCGTGGTTCGGATTCCACGTTAAACTGTAGGTCCTTCATTTCATATCACAGTCACCCTACCATTACACATTAGCGTAAGTGCGTACAACCCGAACGGGTAGTAAGACGCGGTGCTAATAATAATAATAATAATAATAATAATAATAATAATATATAAAATAGTTTTTAATAAACTGCCTTCAATCATGTTCGAGCTCATCTTTTAGTCCCACCTTCTAATACCCATTTTGGCTATACACACAATTACTAGCTACGCTAAAGTGTATAAGGGATTAAGACGATATTATTTACAGAAAGTGTTCCCGCATTTAAGCGAAGTGAGAGTAGAAGGCCATTTTATAATAAAACACCCTAAATATGCCCTACATCTAACAGGGATCCGAACCCAACTCTCTCCATCATTGGAACTATGGTCTATTGTGCTAGTGACACCTTAAAATATGTATCTAGCGATGTGGGTTGAGCTAAATATATAATTTCGTCTCGAGGTGTGATCATATAATATCAAATATCAAGGTTTTATTGAAATCAACTAAACTGTTCCAGCTGTAGCTACGGTTACAAACCTACATATAGACTGACATATATATTAATAAACCCCATTTTATTTAGTTCATGGGAAAACACGATTTAAATAATCTATCTTGATATTAAATGTTCACAAATGACAATATTCTCAATAAACTTTGCCACAACTATTTTTATATAGGTACAGTACAGTACATAAGATATATAGACTAACATATATAGTTAGATGGTGAAAAGGGGGAATAATATCACTTTGAGAAGTCTAACTTCTTATGTTCTCCACGTTTCATATGATTAGAACTCGAATAATATATTCAGAGCTAGTAGCTAAAATAAATACAATTTTAACCTAATTAGAGTTGATTAAACAAAATCTTTTATCATGTTAAATGTTGTGTTTATGTAAAAGCAGCTACCATCAGTGACTTAAAATACGTGTACGTAGCGTGGCATATTAAGAGAGTGCATCAACCTATAAAAGACACCCAATGGCTACCAACATGAGGTGAGCATAAAGAGAAGGGCGTTGAACCAAGGACTAGTAATACGTATGGTGTTTCTTCTGACACTGCCTCAACGGGATGCCATTCCTACTACGAGGGTGTCTTTCCCCTGCTGCTAAATATCACAACGAGGAGGACGCTATGGATCCATATACACTTATCGCATGATTCTAGTTTCAATCAATTGTTTGAGTAAACGGATTCAAACGTTGGGCCATTGTTGGAAATAACTGCATCCGAACCCTTCATATTTTTTTTACCCAAGCACTTTTGAGTGCTTGGCAATTTTATAATTGCCAATGGATCGTTGCAACGATGACTATATTTTATTGCACTAAAATGTATTCTAGATTTTTTATTGAGGAACAATATAATAATAAGACCTCACTTGACTTTCTTATTAAAAGTTTACTCGTCAAAGGCTATCAAATTGGCTTTCGTTGTTTGACTTTAATCAAAACCTATATTTTCCCTATTCCGTCCACGATGAGAAATTTAATATGACCCCTCTTTCAACCTTCTATCTTTCCATTGCACCAAAACACTCGGTAAAGAATTATTAAGCTGTTATTGTTTTTAACCAAAGAGAGATATTTTATTTACCGATATACAATAACATGCTAATAATTGTTGCCATGTTTATGTAAGCAAATACTGATTATACAGTTTAGCCTCTGCCCACGCAAAATTAAAATATGGAAAATTTGCAAGGAAAATTAAATAGTTTTAGTTTTAGGTTAATATCTTTGCCAGAATCATGGGCCTTTATGCTTTAAAATTACTTCGTTGGCTAAAATCGGTAAAACATTTTACTTGTAATTTCCACTATCAAAAATGTGTTTATTAAATTATATATTAAAACTGTGTGTGCGTATAACCCGAACGGGTAGTAAGACGCGGTGCTAATAATAATAATAAAACTGTGTGTGTGAGGTTGTGTGATAGAGAGAGAGAATAGAGGATGTGTGTGAGAGAGAGAGAGTGTTTATGAGATAAAGTGAACGAGTGTTTATGAGAGATAAAAATAGAATATGTGAAGAAAAATGCTTGATAAAGTGCATGATAGTGTGTGTGTGTCTGTGTGTGTATTCAAAAAGGATAGTAAAAAATTTTGGGAGAGATATGTGTGAAAGAAAGAAAATGTGGGGACATGTGGAAGAGTGTTTGAGAAAGAAAGTTAGGTAGGGATGGATTAGTTTAGAGAGAGAAAATTAAAGTGAGAGAGAGTTATATACAGAGTTTAAGAGAAAGTGTTGGAGAGAAAGAGAGAGTTATAGAGAGAAATTGAGAATGTGAATTTGAGATAAAAGAGTGGGTTTTAGATAGAGAAAGTGAGTTTTAAATAGTGATAACGAACTAAATATATAAAAAGATTGAGAGTGATTTAGAGAGAGTTGGAGAAAAGGGATTTGAGGGGAAGAGAGTTTGAGAGAGAGCTTTTAAGTGATAGGGAGTGAGCGTTTGAGAAATAATGAGAGTTTGATCGAGAGAGCATTTTAGGAATAGCTTAAGAGTGAGAGAGTAGAATAAAAATAATGTGAGATAAATTGTGTGATAAAGAGTGTATGTGAGGGTAGAATGTTTGTGAGTGAGTAAATGAAAGAAGATCTTATGAGAAAGAGTTTGTATGTGAGGGGAGAGCATTGAGTGAGTGTGTGTAGGAGCGTTAGAAATAGTGTCAGATAGAAATAGAAAAATGTGAAAATATAGTGTTGGTACTCAAAACATTACGGTATTTTTAAATATCATTCGCTCAAAATTAAGTATCAACATGGAAACATAGTGGAACTTACTGTATTTGTAAGAATATGAAAAGATAGATAGGGTGCACAAAACATAACTTTTAAAAATCATATTCTCGAAACTAAGAGGTAAATGTAAACATAGTTTAACAATTGTATTGGTATTGGGTTACTAATCGCTAAATTGTACATCAAAACCCATTATTTGGACCAACAAATAAAGATTTATTTACTCTTTTTTAACCAGAGAGATATATTTTATTTGGAGATCTAAAGACATGCAGACAATAACGGTTTTCATGGTAACTAACAAAAGAAAGTAAAACTGAATATTCTCTCTGAAAATAGTGTTTTCGTGGAAAACTACCATTTTACCGAACATTCTTGAATCCTAACCGTTAAAATTAGTGTTAGTTCGTCAAAATATGATCAGTCATTTCCTAGTATTTTATATTACTATTTCTATATCTATTATCAAATTATATATAAGAATAGTGGGTCATTGAAACGATAGCTGCAGATTATTGGACTAGAATGTATTTTTAACTTTTATTGGGTGAGGATACATATAATAAGCACTCATTCACTTTTTATATAAATGTTTACTCGTCAAAGGCTATCAGATTTTCTTTGATATACAATTTTCTGTATGTTATTTGAATAAAGACGTATATTTTCCCCCTTCAAGCCCCGTTGGGAACTTTTAAATAAACTCTCTGCCTGATGAATATCTATTCGTTGCACCAAACAGCTCAAGTAACGATTGAGCTGATATTATTTTAAAAAAAGACAAATATTTTATTTACCAATTATATACAGCTATACATAAATCATGGTTTCCATGATGATGTAAACAAATAATGATTTTACAGAAGAACCACTTCCCACTCAGAAGGAACAGATGAAAAATGTGCTAGGAAAATTGGGTTTTAGTTTTAGGCCACTATTTTTACCGGAATCCTGATTCCCTCATCTATAAAATCAGTTTTCGTTTGTCAAAATCAGTTCAGTCACTTCCTCTTAGATTAGTTTAGAGAGAGAAAATTAAAGTGAGAGAGAGTTATATACAGAGTTTAAGAGAAAGTGTTGGAGAGAAAGAGAGAGTTATAGAGAGAAATTGAGAATGTGAATTTGAGATAAAAGAGTGGGTTTTAGATAGAGAAAGTGAGTTTTAAATAGTGATAACGAACTAAATATATAAAAAGATTGAGAGTGATTTAGAGAGAGTTGGAGAAAAGGGATTTGAGGGGAAGAGAGTTTGAGAGAGAGCTTTTAAGTGATAGGGAGTGAGCGTTTGAGAAATAATGAGAGTTTGATCGAGAGAGCATTTTAGGAATAGCTTAAGAGTGAGAGAGTAGAATAAAAATAATGTGAGATAAATTGTGTGATAAAGAGTGTATGTGAGGGTAGAATGTTTGTGAGTGAGTAAATGAAAGAAGATCTTATGAGAAAGAGTTTGTATGTGAGGGGAGAGCATTGAGTGAGTGTGTGTAGGAGCGTTAGAAATAGTGTCAGATAGAAATAGAAAAATGTGAAAATATAGTGTTGGTACTCAAAACATTACGGTATTTTTAAATATCATTCGCTCAAAATTAAGTATCAACATGGAAACATAGTGGAACTTACTGTATTTGTAAGAATATGAAAAGATAGATAGGGTGCACAAAACATAACTTTTAAAAATCATATTCTCGAAACTAAGAGGTAAATGTAAACATAGTTTAACAATTGTATTGGTATTGGGTTACTAATCGCTAAATTGTACATCAAAACCCATTATTTGGACCAACAAATAAAGATTTATTTACTCTTTTTTAACCAGAGAGATATATTTTATTTGGAGATCTAAAGACATGCAGACAATAACGGTTTTCATGGTAACTAACAAAAGAAAGTAAAACTGAATATTCTCTCTGAAAATAGTGTTTTCGTGGAAAACTACCATTTTACCGAACATTCTTGAATCCTAACCGTTAAAATTAGTGTTAGTTCGTCAAAATATGATCAGTCATTTCCTAGTATTTTATATTACTATTTCTATATCTATTATCAAATTATATATAAGAATAGTGGGTCATTGAAACGATAGCTGCAGATTATTGGACTAGAATGTATTTTTAACTTTTATTGGGTGAGGATACATATAATAAGCACTCATTCACTTTTTATATAAATGTTTACTCGTCAAAGGCTATCAGATTTTCTTTGATATACAATTTTCTGTATGTTATTTGAATAAAGACGTATATTTTCCCCCTTCAAGCCCCGTTGGGAACTTTTAAATAAACTCTCTGCCTGATGAATATCTATTCGTTGCACCAAACAGCTCAAGTAACGATTGAGCTGATATTATTTTAAAAAAAGACAAATATTTTATTTACCAATTATATACAGCTATACATAAATCATGGTTTCCATGATGATGTAAACAAATAATGATTTTACAGAAGAACCACTTCCCACTCAGAAGGAACAGATGAAAAATGTGCTAGGAAAATTGGGTTTTAGTTTTAGGCCACTATTTTTACCGGAATCCTGATTCCCTCATCTATAAAATCAGTTTTCGTTTGTCAAAATCAGTTCAGTCACTTCCTCTTAGTTTCTATTATTGGAAACGGTCTTAATAAATAATTTATATTAAGATAAATGATAGAGATAGTTAAATATTGTGATAGTGAAAATAAGAGTTTGTGAGTAAGTATGGAAATGAGAGTATGAGTTTGATAAAGTGAGTATAAGAAAATGAGAATGATTCATTGAGAGAGATCGAGTATGTCTGAGTGAATGATAGTGAGAGTATGTGTATGTGCTAAAGAGAGAGATAGTGAGATAAGAGAAAAATTGTGTGTTTAGGAGGAAAGAGTTTGTGAGAGAAAGTGAGAGAGAAAAAATGAATATGTAAGGGAAAATGCGTGATGAAGTGAGTGTGTGTGTGTGAATGAAAGTGTGTAAAATTTGGGGAGTGATACTGTGGGAAAGAGAGATAATATGTAAGGGTTTGTTAGAAAGAGTTTGAGAAGGAAAGTTAGCGAAGGAGAGAGAAAATTAGATTAAGAAAGAGTTAGAGAATGAGTTATGAGAGAAATTAAGGAGTCGAATTCGAGAGAGAGAGAGAGAGAGAGAGAGTTTGATAGGGAAAGTGGGTTTTGGAAAGTGTTGGTTTAAGATAAAGAGTAAGTTTGAGATAAAGAGAGTTAGTTTGAGATAGAGAAAGTTAATTTGAGAGAGAGAGAGTTAGTTTGAGATATATAATAAGATCGAACTAGAGAGATAGTTTGAGATGGAAAGAGTTTGAGATAGAAATTGTTTAAGAAATAAAACTTTTGAGAGAAAGCTTATGAAAGTATGAGAGTATAATAAATATAATGTTTGAGAAATTGTGCGATAAATAGTGTATATTAGAGAAAGGGCTAGTCCATAGCCAGACAATAATTTCATGAGGGTTGGGGGGGCTGTTGTGCACATCTCCCAATTGTGGAATACTAGAAAAATATATAAATGATAACAGTTCTAGAAGCTTCTTAATTGTTTTTTATTGCAACATAACCCTTTAGATGCCAGAAGCCAAAACAAATTCTAAATAGTAATTACCTCTAAATGCTTTCTGAATTTTTTATGGCAACATAATCTCTTATCGGCCGTAGACTCTGAAAAGTCATAAATATTAAAAGCCTCTAAAAGCTATCTGAAGTGTTTTTTGGCAATAAAACCTCCTAGCTGCCGAAGGCTATAAAATACTATAGATATTTAACCCCTCTAGAAGCTCTCTGAAGTGATTTTTATGGTAACCCAAAACCTAATTTATATTTGAATCTTAATTTTGATATTAATTGAACCATAAATAAAGCCCTATATAAAGCTTGTTAATACATTTAGGAGGGGGTGGTTGAATCCCCGAAACCCCCTTGGCTATGGTCTTGAGAGAGGAATAAAGAGTGAGAGAGAAAATAAAAAGGTTTATATTAGAGAGAGGGTTTTATAGATTGTGTGTATGTGTGTGTGTGTGTGTGTGTGTGATCGTAGATAGAGTGAGGTTGTGTGTGTGAGCATAATAGAGTCTGATAAAGAAAAATAATGCGAAAATAAAAAAGTGGTACTCAAACATTATGGTAATTTGAAATATCATTCCCACAAAATTAAGTATTAACATGGAAACATAACTGAACTTACTGTATTTGTAGGAATGTTAAAAGATTGATGAGGTATATAAACCATAACTTTTAATTATCATATCCTCTAAATAAAGCCGTGAGATGAAAACGAAACTTAACGGTGTATTTGTACCGTGTTACTATTTGCTAAAATTATTATCAAAACGCATTATTTAAAAAAGTATATATCAAAACCTTTAATACATTTAGGAGGGGGTGGTTGAATCCCCGAAACCCCCTTGGCTATGGTCTTGAGAGAGGAATAAAGAGTGAGAGAGAAAATAAAAAGGTTTATATTAGAGAGAGGGTTTTATAGATTGTGTGTATGTGTGTGTGTGTGTGTGTGTGTGATCGTAGATAGAGTGAGGTTGTGTGTGTGAGCATAATAGAGTCTGATAAAGAAAAATAATGCGAAAATAAAAAAGTGGTACTCAAACATTATGGTAATTTGAAATATCATTCCCACAAAATTAAGTATTAACATGGAAACATAACTGAACTTACTGTATTTGTAGGAATGTTAAAAGATTGATGAGGTATATAAACCATAACTTTTAATTATCATATCCTCTAAATAAAGCCGTGAGATGAAAACGAAACTTAACGGTGTATTTGTACCGTGTTACTATTTGCTAAAATTATTATCAAAACGCATTATTTAAAAAAGTATATATCAAAACCTTTTATTTTAAAAGAATTAACACCAAAACACATACTAAGATAATTAGAATGGCTAATTTTTAACTATATTCAAGATCATTTAATCGTTTTTAAGCTTATTATATATTACAAAACACATTTAAACATACTTTAATCATTCTTGGAACAAAACCCAAACAAAATTTTCACGAGCTTACAAATTTATCTTTTGATTTTCGAATTAAACTCAATATTATTGATTTAAATGAGAATAATTAAGGATAGAAACATTCCAATAATAAATGTTTCAGCAGTTTAGGAATTTCAAATTTAGATGTGTTATGACCAGCGTGCAAAAATAGATATTTATCCTGAGAGAAAATTGTGAACTACTCGGACCAACAAATAAAGATTGAAATATAACTTTTTATCCAAAGAGATGTATTTTATTTTGTGATCTACAACAATGTACCAAATAACGGTTTCAATAGTGAATAAACAAAAGATGTAAATCTGAAAATTGTCCGTGAAAATCGGGTTTTTGTAGAAAATTACTATTTTACCCGACATCCTGGAATCCAAACCATTAAAATGAATAGTCGTTTGTTAAAATCTATTCGGTTATCTCCGAGTAATTTATATTTCTGAAATTCATCTTATCAAAATATATATTAGCTATGATTAAGCTGTGTGTGGTTCTGCGGTGGTGGTAAACTTAAAAAAAGATTAATGGTGGAATGAACAGTTTAAAAAGAGGTATGAGAAAAAAAAAGAAGCATACAAAAGAAAGTATTGCTGTGAATAGTGAAACAGAACAAAGGATTTTGAGGTGCATATACAAATAGATAAAAGAACAATGCATAGAAAGTAATAAAGGAGAATAAAGAGCAAATGTGATTAAAAGAAGGAGAAAAAATGCATAATGATTTTGAGGGTAAAGAAGTTGTTTTGAATGTGGGTAAAGAGAACGAAACAAAGATTTCAAGGAAAGACCTATAACATTCAGAATAAACGTGTTGATATGATCCGGAAAACAAACAGTATAAGAGAGTGATGAAGGAAATATTTTGATTAATTGTATGATTAAAATATATAGAAAGTATCAGAGAATATGGAAAATTCTAAATGAAGTAAAATAATTAATGAAGCTGAGGTGATTAAAGCAGTGAAAATGTTAAATAATGACAAATATGAGGGAGTTATATGAGACCAAAAGTGAAATTCTTAAGTATAGTGACTTGGTATTACTTGCCAGGTTGTGTGAGTTGTTCATTGTGTGTGCTGGGGTTGCTAAAGTTCATAATTACTGAAAGAATGCCACTATCGTTCCTTTGTATTAAGGAAAAAGCAGTAAGATTTAATTTAAGAATTATAGGAAAATTAGTTTGTTAAGTATTCAAGGCAAAGTTTTTGAGAGAGTTTTAATTGAGAGATTTCGAAAAAGAACTTCGCGAAAGATTTGGGATAAGAATGGTGGTTTCATGCCAGGAAGATGTTTCATGGACCAGATATTTGATTTGCAACAAGTGATTGATAAATGTATGGCAGTAAGAAATAAAAATCATTGTGTATTTGTTGATCTGGAGATAGCTTACGATCAGGTGAATAGGAGTATGTTATGGAATGTTCTTAGAGAGTATGGTGTGGATGCATGGTTAGTGTATGCAGTTTATGTGGTGTATGATGGAAGTAAAATCAACGTTAGGGTGTATGGAGCTTTGGGAAAATGGTTTGATATTCAACAGGGTGTTAGATAAGGTTGCGTTATGCCTTCATGGCGACATAATGTTTTTATGGATAATTGTATGAAAGATGCTTGTAAGGATGTGGTTGGTGTATAATTGGACAATATGAATGTGAGAGTGCTGTTATGTGCAGATGCTGCCATATTGATTGCTGAGAAGGAAAGTGACGTGCAGAATGCATACAATTGTTTGAGTGTGGCGAAATACAGAATGGCTCTTCTTATAAATGTCTCAAAATTTAAGGTATTGATTTTTGATAAGGATGGATAAGGAAATGATTGTCAGATTAGTATAAAGGGAAAACTGCTCTAACAAGTGAATGATTTTGTGTATCTTAGCAGAATGTTATGTAGAAATGGATGAATTGATATTTAAATTGACAGACGGGTGAATTCATCTCGAAAAGTGGTTGGATGTATGTAAACTATTACAACTTAATGAGGTAGTGTCAAAAGAGGCAGAGATAGCAGTACATACAAATGTGTTAAATTCAATGTCTTTTTGCAGATGTGAGGCGTGGGTTTGTCAGGAGAAACACAAAATCATAGCGAATGCGTTTAGAAATAGAAATCTAAAAAATGTATGTGGAAAAAATCGTATTGACAGAGCCAATGATAAATGGGTGCTAATGGAGTGTGGTTTTAAAAGGAATCCAATAAGTCAAAATTAAATAATTGTCTTATAATGGTTTGGGATTATTGGTGGGATGAGTATAGATCGAGTGACAAAACAAATATATGAAGTTAGAGTATATGGGTCAAAAGAAAGTTTTAGGCCATTTAATACGTGGCTAAATGTTGTAGACGATTATGTGAAAAGGAGAAACATTAAGAGTTTTAAGAATAAAATAACATGTATGGCTCTGTTTACAGACGTTTTTGAAGCGAGGGAAGAATTCAAGGAAAGGGAAGTGGTGAGAAAGTCAGTGAGGGAGGATAAGTACTAAGTTATTTTGGTGCTATATTTAAAGTTAATTGCCCACCCCTTAAAATAATGACGTGATTAGGTATATATATATATATATATATATATTCAAGTCGTATATCAAAAATAGTAATCTAACTTGTGGTTGCATCTTATAAGTCGGGACTCTTTATAAAACATCTACTTATAAGTAGATTATTTTTATAAATATCTATATAAATTTATATATTTTTAAATTTGTATATGTAACAATATATATTTATAAAAATAGTCCCAAACCTATAAGATGCAACCATTAATGAGATTATTATTTTTGATATTTGACTTTAAATCTAACTAATTCCAATTCCTATTTAAATATATAGTTATGTAGCTATAACCTATATCATATAGCACGATGACCTTGAGAAGCTTAATGTTGTTGACTCACTGATATTAAGCCAAATAAGATTATCAAATTGTAGTAGCACCTATATACCAACCAATTCTTATGTGAAAGGAAATTGCCAAATTTATACATGTTAAAGGAAACGATTACATACATATAATATTTTTAAACGTTACCAGCAATTTTAACAAATAACAGAAAAATTTTAATCCTCACAAGAATCTAACTGCTTGACATTTATTTATTTATTTATCCTTATACTGAAAATGATGGGAATATTAGGATGAAGCAGTTCATTTAGAGAGTCAACTAACCTTGAGGCTCACACATTTCCGACAAAGCTTAATTATCTCCATGGTGCCAAAAATGTTGATAGGCACTGCAATGTTAACCTTCTCATCAAATTTGACAGTAGCGGCCAAGTGGAAGATAATATTTACTTGTTGGCTGAGCATCTCGTAATCCAATGTACTAAGACCAAGATTGGGCAATGAAATGTCACCTGACACCATCACAAGCTTTTCATGAAAGTTTGGACTAGTAGCTTTCAGTGAGTCAAAAATCTGTTAGTGCAAAAAAAAATGGAATCACTAAACATATAATTGTATTTTGCATCATATTGCTATATCAATATATAGATTGGAACTTTAGTAGGTTATAAGCTTAAATTTGACCGTAAACTACCTAACAGATATTTACACTTTCTTGTGACCTAATTAAACACTTCTCTTACCCTAGAATAATAAAATAAATATTTTATATGTAATGTAATGGTCATAATAAAATTAATTGGAAATGTATTTATCACATGTAAAATACTGTAACACCAATTAAATTCTAAAAAAGGGGAAAATATTTACCAGACAAGAAAATTAAATTTAAAAGTTTGAAACACAGTAAGGTATTTTAACATAATATCAATTCTTAGATTCATAAGGTATCCAACCTTAGGATTGTTCCTGGAAAACTTGAATGGATTGGTAATTTGTTTATTCTGGTTTGTGGAAGGTTTGCTTTTGGTTTACAAACATTTCAGGTATTAGTTATAAATCAAAGCTCAATGTGGCATACCCTACTAATTTACCATCTGCCCTGAGGCCTGTACCTCATAGTGATAAATTGCCTGTGCCAAAGCCTCCAGTAAATGCCACACCAGGTGATGATGAATAAGATAAAGAACATGTAGAGCATAATGATGATGTAAATTTTGATTCAAATTTGAAGTATTCTGTTTATCTTCTGAACCACATTTACTCACTCAAATAAATATCATAGTTTTTATCTGAAATTTGAACCAATCTAAAAGGCGAGCTGGACTGTTATACTACAGATTGAAAGACGGGAATACCCTCCACAAATAAACAAAAGTATCCGATTTTAAAGAAAGATATAGTGACTCTAAGGATTTATTTTTCTTTGAATATGAATTTGTTTTTTAAATTTGCATAGGTCCCTTATGGAAGCATTGGGTCATGAATACAAAATAGAAGAGTAGCGTTTATTTATAGATACTTCTAATTGTTAGCTTGAATGATGTTCTTCTTCACAATGGAAATAAGTTTCCATCAGAGTCACTAGACAGTGCTGCAGATATGAAAGAAACTTATGCGGGCATGAAACACCTACTGGAAAAAATCGAGTAGGCCTAGGAATATTACAAATGTAATGTGGGTAGTGATTTTAAAAGTCATTGTTCTGTTATTTAGAATTCAACTTGGTATCATGAAGTACTTCTGTTTTATTTGTGTGTGGAATGGCAGAGACCGGAGAAATCATTAAACCCAGAAACAGTGGCCAAAGTGAACACCGGGAAAGAAGAATTTTGTCAATACACCACTTGTTGATCCGAAAAAGATGTATTTAACTCCACTACATATACAAATTGGTCTTATAAAGAGCATTGTTAGAGCAATGGATAGAAATGGACCTGGATTTACCTTCTTAAGAAAAACAATTCCCAAGGATCAGCGATGCAATGATAAAAGAGGGAATCTTAGTTAGACCTCAATTAATATAACTAATTCAAGATAAGAACTCTGATTGCCAGTTAAATGAAGATGTAAGTGTTCCATGGGGGTTTTTCAAGGTTATTTTACTGAACCTCTTGGAGAAACACAAGCCAGTCAACTACAAAGAAATAGTAGATGATCTCCTAAAATCTGACAAAACCTTGGGATGTATAACATATCTTTGATAATAAATCTCTTGGATTCACTCCTGGATTTCTTCCCACAAAATCTTGAAGTTATCAGTGACGAACAAGTTGAACAAGTACAACAAGATATTTCTGGTATGTAAAAGCGGTATCAGGGCAATTGGAGTCCAAGTATGCTTGCTGACTATTGTTGGACCTTTAAGAGGGTTGTTCGTAAGGCAAAATACAGCAGAAAATCCTACACATCTACCTTATCGTTAATATAGTCCTTTGTTATGTATTTATTAGAATAAATTAAAATGTTATAAATAGACACAGGAATAGAAAACGGAACCTTTGGCTTAGTGTACTAATGCTATTACACTGATCTCCTCTGTAGCCGTAATCACTCATCCCCCATATTTCAACTTTAATATATAGTTAATTAAATAGCGTTGCTTTCTTTCATGTGTATTGTAAATGAACATTACACTGTAAACTTTAAGTTGGGCCTCACTCAAAATCCTTACGTGATAGAGAGATTATAAAAATATTTTTGAATCCAGCACAAATAATTCTATTATATTCGCCTATTTTTGTTTTGAGGACAAAAAAATAAGTAAAATTTTGCTGACCTGTGTTATAGGTCGCTCTTAATATAGTTTGATCGCAATCCCGGATAGGACTTTAAATACATTTTTATAAATGCTATATTTGTTTTAGGTAGTGTGGTTATTAGTCAATTGTCATTATAATAATAAAAAGTCACCTAGCAACCTATAGAGTAATATTTACCTGAGGAACTGATTGATTCTCTTAGTTATTACAATGCCAAATTCGTAAGTTGTTAGTATTCATTGTACTAAAATCACCATACTTAGAAACATGAGACTTGCGACATTTACTTAGTGACCTAATTATAAAGCATTTCTTTATGTTATCGACATTTATTTTGCATTGTGTGCAACTTGTGAAAATCTGTAGCGCCAAGTGTGGCTAGTGATTCAGTTTCTGTATTATGAGTGCTTGGCATCCTTCAGATGCTGTTAGGGCTAATGGCCACTAACATTGTCATTACCAAAATTAGATTTGTTTTGAGTGTTTAGGTTGAGTTGGTAGTTGTAACTAAAATTGACATTTCTGATTATGAATAGACCCAACGTTTCCCATTAATGTGCTCAGAATCCTCCTGGTATATATCTGGAATTGTTCATACTTATCCCCCATTTTCCGGAATAATTATCTTGCACAACTTGAGACTCTGGTTCAGTTTATCAAGTTATGTACTTATCTTACATGGTTGCAGCCATACCATCTTAAATATAAGATTGGATTATTTTATTAGCATTAATATTATAATAAAAATTTGGATTTCGTTAACAAGAAACTTTTATAGCTGTGCTTCCAATGAAGGTCAGAACTGCTTAAGTTGTAACTCCACTAGTTTACCACTATTTCTATTTAATAGCTACTTAATATATTTATATGGTTTGTGATTTCTTTAGTTTTAGAAAGAGCAGAACATATTTTTATGGAATCACTAGCATCTGGATAGTTAAAATAGTTGTTTAGCAATGTGGTCTTGTCCACTAAGTAACGTTGACTTTAGTAATGTTTTAAGTGTACAGAGCTTTAATGCTGAACTTAACTTATTGGGCGATTTATAAATTAAATTTAAGGAGGCTAACGCGAAATTTAACTCCAAGTATTAATTGATGCGTAAAATGTATATCGTTGTTGTGTGTAAATTAAATTAACAAATGCACATTAAATATGAATTTGTTATGTAGGCTCCCTCCCTCTTTTCAGCTCTTTCCCAGACTGATAAAAGCTATCGTTGGGTGCTGTGGCAGTGGTACCTAATGGTGCAAATACATTAAGTACTATTCTCAAATAATAAATAACATTCTGTGTTATTCGGGTGTATGGTATACATCCGGCTGAGGGCATCTCTCATTATTACTCTGTGGTTTCCCTCAACAGAAACACTTTAATTTCGGGACTAACATTTCTTATTATTTCAATAATAATCACAATTTAAAGAAGGTGGATAATGTCGTGTTACATGGGCTCTTCTGGACTTCTGTAACGTTGATTATTGTAAAATAGACACGTTTTCATGATATGTACAGCTAAGTGTATAATAGAAGGCTCTATGTCATTATTTTTGAAAGATAATATTCTCCACTAAACCCCAGGTGTACAGTATCTAATGATGTATCATCACAAGTTATTATTTTATTTTATTAAAATGAGATAACCATTTTCTTCCCAACGTAACATTCAAGGATATTGTAAATCATCTTATGGTCTGAGCGTTTAACAGATTTTATTCTTCTCAAGATCAAGCTTATGTATTTTAATATATCCTTTTACAAATTCCTGACTGCGATAAACGTAACTACTTCTCTAGTAGTCAGCGCAATATCTCACCCTCGCTGATCGCTGGAAGTCCAACTTTCTGCATTAATGATTAAATCAAATTTGAAACATAAGGTGGAATTTTCTTTAGTACTGTTTTAAGCGACAAATCAAAATTATTACTATGATGTAATATGTCTTGTAAAGATATGACCAAGTCAATATTGTGAGGATAACGAAAGTTAGTGCATAGCGTCAATCTTAGACGCCAGTTAAACAAATAGGTAGAAACTTTTGATTGTTTGTGTCAGTAGGCCTCACAATGCCAGCAGGTGTTACATCTCATCAGCCGAGAATGCAAGTGTTCTGTGTCCAAAATTATTAAATATGAGATATTTGATGTCTACGTTTATTTAGAATGTATATGATTCACCTGTAGTGAAATTGAGACTACTATATAATTACTTAAGAAGATGCAAACTCTAGTTTTCATCTAGTAACATTTATTTTATACACAAGGTCAAACTTCAATGCTCTTTAACACAAAAATGAAAAATTGGACATAGAACACTTGCTTTCTCGGGTGACGATCTGTCTCTGAAATTTAAGCGATGGCATGAAACCATCTTTGATGAGCGGTTTAACAAAGAACAAAATCTCTAAAACGCACTATAGGGTTGAATTTTCTTAAGAAATTCTTTATACTCGGAATATTGGCCTTAAAGCAGTGAATGCTATGATTATTTCATTTAGGGAAAATTTTCCTCTAGTTATACATTTTCTTGTTGAAATCATAAGCCTTTCGAGTAACCCTTTAATATTTAAATACTAAACAAAATTGGAATATAATTGCTATCAGGGCTAAACATGCTGTTTCACCGTTTCTGCATACATTATTGGCATCGTATAATATCATTGTTGAAATTTCTTTATTAATCTATTTTATTAATGTCAAACGAAATTAAACACATTTTCATCTCCTTCAAGAAATCTTACAAACTAATCTTCACCGAATTTTGCTCACACGCAATCAATACGAGATAACCTTCTTGAGGGCAATTCTGTTTGTCTTTGATGAGTGACGTGCCCCTTTCTATGAAAGACGAAATTACTGTCCGCAGAGGTATCCTTCTTTCTTTGAGAAACATTTAGTTCTATGGTTGAGGATAGGTGATCTCTCTGTACATAAAATTATTTGCTCTTCTCTGGAAGCAGTTTCTTCCCTGGTCAAGTAAGAGCGATCCTCTTCGATAAAGTGAGCGATTGTTAATTTATTGAAATCGCAATTTGTGTGATGCGTCATAGGATATTTTTGTCAATAAAACTAGAATATGCTTATTTACTGAACTAGCAAATCACAATTCTACCAAAGCTGATTAAAAAAGTAAATTTCAAGGTATAACCACGAATATTCTTATCGTTTTAACAGTCCCTAGCTTTCTGGACTTTTTCAGTAAGTTACTGATGAATAATGAATTTAAGATGTTAATTTAATACAATACAAAATACAAAAATTGTTAAGATATTAGACAGATGGAAAATAAATAAGATAGGCAATAAACCATCAATGCAATGCCAGAAGAAAGGCCAGTGCCACGTTCTGATACAAAAAGAATATTTAAGGGTACATGTATCGAACAAAATAGTACAAATAATAATATCGGGGAATTATTTAGGTACAAACTATTTTTTAAAAAGATATCAGGCTAGGGTCAATTTAGTGAATGATGGTAATAGTATTCTGATGGCATACATGAACGATGTATTTAGTATATAGAACGACATCTTAAGGCATATTATAAATGTTCAAGAAAGAGCCAAATTGGTTGAGGTATCTAAACCCATATCGCTGAACCAATCATCCTAGATACATATATAATTTAAGTCAAAGGGATTATTAATACATTAAAGAATCATACATATTCAGGCTTAGAAACAATTCAATCAAAGCTTATATAGGATGTTTGTAAAATGTTAGTGCTATAAATTCATAAACTGCTATATTCTATATGGAACTATGAGGTATAACCACAAGAATTGAATGAAGGTATTGTAATACCCATTTTCAAAAGGTATAATATTTTACCTATTCGGCTAATATTAGAAGAAAAGTGGGAATACAACATGACAGTTCATCAGTTATTATGTAGATATTTTAAAAAGGCTTGTGATTTATGTAAAAGAAACAAATTATATGAATTTTTAGTAATGTTTGGGATATAAAAAAATTGTTAATATAAATGAGGGAAAAAATATCGATATTACTTAGATCAACAAATCATTTGAAAGGGTTAATAATATCAACTTTATATTTTAAATAACTAGTATAATTAGTTTTTACACTACACCAACATAATTTAATAAAGGGAAAATGTAATTCTAAGTCTACTAACAAGTTTGTATTTTAATTTTTAAACATCATTAACTTTTCGAATGTTTCTAAAAAAAAAAATTTTTTTATGTTTGCTCCACAAACCTATACCTACCATCTTGGAGTGAAAATAATTTTTAAGTTCAAAACAAGTGCTTAATATTTATACGATTTTTACTATAGAAGCACATCCCTTATAACACTTTATGTAGAGAGGCAAGAGCTATCCACATTCTCTAAATTAAAATTAAGATAAGTTCTAAAATCTAAGTAATTATTTATTTGAGTTTGGTGCTAACAAAATAAGAGAGGTTAGTAATATAACATTATTTAAACTTTTTATTTCCTTGCATATTTCACAATTTCTTCTAATGCAAAGAGAACAATTTTATTAATCATAAAACAAGGTTCGTTCACAGATACTATATTTTTTGGATAAATGCGATAAATACGTTTGCTCTGATGCTATAAGGAGTTCAAGCAAGATATTCTGATAACATTTAGTAACGTTTCAAGTATCAAATATTTCTATTACATTATTAAACAGTCATGTATTTTATGACAATGGGATTGAGAGTGTTAATTTACCCTCTGTTGGTCCTAAGAGGTACTTGCCATTGCTTTATTTAACTGTGGCACAGCATACAAGTATATAAGCTGGGGTAATAGTATGTTAAGTCATAGTAAGGATGTTTAACTCAGTATCTTAATACTCACCACACATTTTAAGAGTTTTTCTTTCCTCTCTTCTGGGGACTTCCCCTTTTTTGGTCGTATTATAGTGAAAATGTTCTTGGTAGCCGGACAGCTTCTTAACAATTTTTCAATTAATAGCTTCCCCACAAACCCAGTTCCTCCAGTTATTAATACATTACAATCTCTGTAGAATTCTTGAATGTCTGTACCCTTATTACATGTGTCATTATCTGTTTCTTCAAACTTACTTTCACCTAAATGTCCTG
Organism: Timema shepardi; assembly: GCA_902151425.1. NCBI lineage: Eukaryota > Metazoa > Arthropoda > Insecta > Phasmatodea > Timematidae > Timema > Timema shepardi. The sequence goes on from CABFVX010000842.1 coordinate 37,423, forward strand.
TTTGACTATCCATTTTATAATGTATTTCTTAAAGAACCAATAATTTTTTATATTATCAAGATTTCTCAGAACTGTCAATAATAGTACACCTACTTAGCTCAACCAAGACTAGCTCAAATTAAAAAGTGATATCAAGTTTATTTGGTCTTAGTATTACCAACTTTAATTCAAACATTACATGACATTATTACTTCATAGTACACAGAGGTAAAACCGTATACAAACCATACAAATATAGTGATTTTAAAATTTAGATGAATTGATTTAAACTGGATTTTTTTAGGGGAGACATGCGAGTAAAACTAAGTCTAAAAGGATCGTACCAAATAGGAATACTTTAGTATTCAATTCCTCTTTGAAAACAATACTTACAAACGATATTTTAACTAATCCTTCAGGCTAGAGGAGTTTGGAGTATTTATAAAATTCTTAGCACCCACAAACCCAAAAGTGTTTTTAAAATATCTTTAAATATCTATGGTGTATTTTATATTTAAAAAATACTCGTGATCATGTCAAGTTTGAAACATCATTACGAGTAACTACAGGTATAGATACTTCCGCCAGTTTCTTCCATAATTTAACATTAATGTATTATTGCTTTACTGCCCTAAAACCATATAGTACACAGAGGTAAAACCGTATACAAACCATACAAATATAGTGATTTTAAAATTTAGATGAATTGATTTAAACTGGATTTTTTTTTAAGGGAGACATGCGAATAAAACTAAGTCTACAAGTATCGTACCAAAGAGGAATATTTTAGTATTCAATTTTTCTTTGAAAACAATACTTACAATCGATATTTTAACTAATCCTTCAGGCTAGAGGAGTTTGGAGTATTTATAAAATTCTTAGCACCCACAAACCCAAAAGTGATTTTAAAATATCTTTAAATATCTATTATGTATTTTATATTAAAAAATACTCGTGGTCATGTCAAGTTTGAAACATCATCACGAGTAACTACAGGTATAGATACTTCCGCCAGTTTCTTCCATAATTTAACATTAATGTATTATTGCTTTACTGCCCTAAAACCATTTTGTCAGAGATTCTGGAACGATTAGGTCTCAACATATCCGCCTATCAAACAATGCCTAAAGTGTATATGTATACACACTTGTACGCTTTTAATATTCACTATCTAGTTTATACTATGGGAACTAAATACGCGAAGACAATGTAGTGATATCTGTGTAATTAATTACATAATCACATGAGTACCTAATTAAAAATCTACAAATGGGAAAATAAGTGTTAGCGTGCTAGTATAGTTTTATCATTTTGTAATGATACTGTTTACAAATTTAGCATTATTAGCAGTGAAAGATTTATTTTACCTTCAAATTTGATTCATTAATTTTGTATTGGAATATTTATTTATGAACTTGAATCAAATTAATTTTATACGAAATATAAAATAAGTTTATTAAAATGTTTTATCATATTTATTATAAGCATGTTAGTCTTTTACTTAGTAATCCATCGTTATAACAAAATATTAGTAGAGTTGTTTTAAATTATTTAATAGCTTTTTAACTTAAATTCTACCATATCGTGTGTATGTTATATTGCTTACATTAATATCATTTTTTCCATATAGATCATTCTAATATCCAGGTTATTTCAAACATTAAAAGAAAGTAATGCTTAATCGATATGTATGTGGGACAAAAACATTAGATACTATTAATCACAACTATTTCAAATATTATATGACTTTATTAGCATTCACATACACTGCTTAAATTTTTTAAATAACATAAACTTTCACTGAAACTGGAATAAACAAAGATATTAAAGATATACCTCTTATTTCGATTTATAATATTATTTAAGTAAACAACACAGTGACCCAAACTTCTTTTTTATTTTTTTATTAAATTTATATTGTGTGTAAAAGCATATCATTAATAAGTATAATTTTTTAAATCCAAATAAGTTGTATCACTTAAATGTAATATAAGATATCCTTAACCTCTATACTAATTTATAAGTTGCACAATCAGAAGTAAATCCAAATTAATACATATATCAACTATCAATTAAATATTTATAATTATATTTTAAATAAATATTATATATTCATATACTAAAATTCTCAATCTGTTTGTACGTTTGAATAGTTTCTGTATGTTTGTTTGTTGTCAGTAGACAAAAAAGGTGCTCAACAAATCGAGACAGGACTTCTGTTGTACTACTAATTTTTCAGAATATGATGTAAGCTATAAACCATCATACTATCTCATAAGTGAGAAAGGTAGTGTTGCAAAAAAATAACTTTAGTTGTGGTTAAATTTGTATCTTAAATTCGCATAAATTCAAATATCAATATAAATTTTTAATTATTTTTTAAAGTCTACTTGACAACGAGGGGCTTAGAAAGCTCAGTAAAATAATTAATAATTATAAATCTCGCTAGCATCGTGTGTTTTTGGGTTGGAAATAAAAATACTAATAAAACCCAGGAGAAAAAAAAGTTTGGGTTAATTGTTTTTGTAGTCACATTAGTAGGCAGATGGTGATCCATTTGTAAGAAAGACAAATTATACATCTTTAAAGTTCAAACTTTTATTTGATTTATAATTTATATTTTCTCTCAATAGTTATCAAGCATTTAATTCAAGATTTCAGAAAATACCAACTAAACAATTTTATAAACTTAATAAATATTTCAGGCCATCAATTATTATTTTAATTTATGCTAAAATATTAGTATAACTATGTTTTTGTTTGTCAACAGTACTAAAATTATTTCTTTCTTTAAATTCCCAAATTTAGCAATCCCATGCAATGTTATTTTTATTTATGATTTATTTTGCTAAAAATATATAATAACACTATAGGATCATTGCAGTGATGCCTGCATATTATTGCACTAATATTTATTCTAAATTTTTATTGGGAATAATTGTGATGCTCATATTGAGCGCAGGAAGAGTGCTCGAATAACAACCATGAGGTCACAAGAGAAACATAGTTTTTATTTCAGTTAGTTAAATTACAATGATAGAATTGATACAATAGTACATTATAGGCTTAATGAGCCTACGCTTAGTCTGGCAAAATATTGACTGAGTCATAAAGACTTACAAAATATTAACCGCCCCACAGGGGGAACGTTAGAGTGAATGTTTGATGTCTAGATTCAAATTTACCGCCCAAGGGCAAGCTTACATCCATAAACACAAGATGGCTGACATATTTAGTATTAAGTGCGCATAGCATTAACTGAAGTTTAAATTAAATATATAAGATAAAAAGCTCATAAAATTTAGCTTTACATTCCTATAGATATATACATGACTTAGCGGCCGAATATTTTAAACAGAGATCCCAACAATGGCCTTTGAGTCTTAATCCGAAGTAACGAAGCATAACCCAATATCACAAATAAGTTTAGATGTGTACAATAAGTTCCGCAAACTCCCGTTGCGCTCATGATAACCTAATCTAACAATTCCATATTAAATACCTTCATAACTAAGTGAACTTATATCGTCTAAAAATACCCAAGATTATATCAAACGATTACTAAGATTCGCTAAGATAAAGGCTCGGGTGCACCTACAGTTAATAAGGCGTACTAAGTCTAACATGAATTCCCCTAGAAAGATTACTATTATGAATCTGTGGTTCACCCACGTCAAAACAAATTAAAATCTCCATTCATAAACATGAAAAGAAGCGTCAAACAGTAATTTTGAATAATATTCCTCCCCATATATAAAGCCAAAGAGAATTTTGATTAATATCCCCAAATATTAGTTATAAACCAGCGCCCTCACCTGGTAAGAGCCAGTGATACAATGAAGTGACATTCAAAATGACACTCGCTGTTTTATAGCACAAACAGGCCATACACGTTCTCAGAAGAGGGGGGGATGAAAGGGGAAAACACAGAACAAAAAGAAGGGTGAAGACTAGCGCTCTGGACGTATCGCGGATAGCCCAGTAATTACTCAGCCAAACTCGAACATCCCAGAAGCGGATGTTCGCGAAGTCATGTTGACAACTAGATTGTTAGGGACTGGGCGAGGCGCTTATCTGGTTCGCGTCTCAGTCAGTCTTCTTTATCCAAGCCACGGGAGTGGATGTGTTGTTGCGTGCATGCGTGTCCCATTCGACGGGAAGAGGTCTCGATCAGACTTGGTGAGACTTGGTGAGCCTTGGTGAGTGTAGAGCCTCCATATTACCGGGTTGTTGGTTTTAGATATTTGTTGTTTGGAACATCGTTACATAATATATAATAAGACTTCACCTGACTTTCTAATTAAAATTTACTCTTCATAGGCTATCTATCAAACTACATGGTTTTCTAGCTTTCGTTGTTTGGTTTGTATCAAAACTTGTATTTTCCTTCTTCTGTCCACGAAGAAAAATTTAAAACTACCCCTTTCCCAGCTCTCTATATAGTCGTTGTACCAAACCACTCAAGTAAGAATTATTAAGCTGTTATTATTTTTAACCAAAGATAAATATTGTACTTAACAATATACAATAATAAGCAAATAATTCTTTCCATGATGAGGTAAACAAAAAATGATCGCACAGTTTAGCCGCTGCCAACACAGAATGAAAATATGGAAAATTCGCAAGGAAATTTTAGTTTTAGTCTTAAGCTAATAATTTTGGCCGACATCCTGCACGCCTAACCTTTAAAATGATTTCGTTGGTTAACATTAGTAAATTAATTTCAACTACGAGAAATGGGATTATTAAATTATATATAAAAATGTGTGTGTTTGTGGGAAGAGAGAGAATGTGTTTGATAAAAAATAGTTTGTATGAGAGAAAGTGAGTATGAGAGAGAAAGAGAATAACTGAGAGCGGATGCGTGATAATGGGTGTGAGAGTGTACGTTTGTGTGTGTGTGTGTGTGTGTGTGTGTGTATGTGAAACAGATAGTGTAACATTTTGGGAGATATATTGTGTGAAAGAGAGCGAAAATGTAAGGGCATGTGAAAGAGAGATTGAGAGAAAAAGTTAGAGAGGGAGGAACTAGTTTAGAAAGAGAAAATTAGAGTTGGAGAGAGATAGAGACAGAGTTTAAGAAAGAGTGTTGGAGATAAAGTTATGTAGAGAAAGCTAGAGAGAGAAATTGAGAGTAATAGTTTGAGATAAAGAGAGTTTGAGACAGAGAGAGTATCTGAGAGGAAGAGGGTTTGATAGAGATAAAGTGAGTTTGAAATAGAGACAGTGAGATTGATATAAATAGAGAGTGACACATAGGGAGTTTTAGAGAAAGTTTGAGAGAAAAAAAGCAAGCGTTTGAGAGATAGAGTACGTTAGAGAAATATAGATCGTTTGAAAGAGAGCTTAAGATAGAGAGTATAATAAAGATAATGTGAGAGAAATTGTGTGATAGATAGTGTATGTGAGGGTAAATAGTGTGTGAGAAGGAGGGATAGAGTGTTAGAGAGAGAATGAGAAAAGATCAAATGGGAAATATTTTGTTATAGTGTGTGTGTGTGTATGAGGGAAGAGAGTGTGAGAGAAAGTTTGTGGGAGCGTGAGAGAAAGTGTCAGACAGAGATAGAGTATATGAAAATATAGATGTGGTACACAAATTATTACGGTACGCTGAAATATCATTCCTCAAAATTAACTATAAAAATTGAAACATAACTTAAATTTATGTTTTTGTAAAAATGTGAAAATATAGACAGGGTGCACAAAACATTACTTTAAAATATCATATTCTCTAAATTAAGTGGTAAATTGACATATAGAATAACTTATGTAGGCCTATACGTATTTTGTTACTACTCCCTAAAATGTACATCAAAACACACAATCAAAAAAATATATAAGAACACCAAAACTCATACTTAAATAATTTAAATGGTTAGTCTTAAATATTATTCAATATTATTTTATCGTAAATTAGCTTATAATACATACCAAAATATATTTAAACATCCATTTATCATAGGCCAAGCAAAACATAAATAATATTTTCATGAACTTAAAAACATAAAATTTAATTTTCGAATCAATATACTATTATTGATTTAAATATGTATTAACGGTAAAAACATTCCAATAAAAAAAAATTTCCTGTTCTAGGCATCTCAATTTATATGCGTCATGATCAGGATCCAAAGAGAAAATTTTGATGTGTTCGGACCAAATTTAAAAATGGATGTATTATATTTGAGCCTTTCTTAGCCAAAGAGATGTATTTTATTTAGAGATCTGTATCCATGCAGCAAATAACGGTTTCCATATTGACTAAGAAAATAGTTAAAAACTGATAATTATCTGTGAAAATCGGGTTTTCGTGAAAAACTACTATTTTTCCCAACATACTGGACCCCTTCTAACCGTTAAAATGAGTTGTCTTTTGTAAAAATCTGTTCAGCCATTTCCTTGTAGTTTCTATCACCAAAAAAGGGCTTATCAAATTACATATATGATTAGTGATGCGTTGCAGCAATGGCTGATAATTATTGCACTTTTTATTAGTAAGTGGTCTATTGTAGTGAAATAATAAATATAAATAAATATAATAACATTTAAAAGGAAAAACTAATATATTTTTACCTCGACTAATTCAATCAGTGTAAGAGAAATATGTGTCTTATCTTTATCTATATACTTTGTGTTTTTGTTGGGCGCCACGCCTAGTATCTAGGGGAATAATAATAATAAAAAAACATTTACCTCAGCTATCAACTCAGTGGCACGACGACTCTAACTTAGGACCACTGGGTAAACTTAAAACTAAAAAACCTGAACAATTTAGATAAAAAAAAGTAATTGTTAAAGATAAATGTAATTTAGACTACAAATAAAAATGAATCTATAAAAAAACAATTGTTGGCACTTTTGTGAATGTATTGTTGTTTCCCTTTTGTCCACATCCAAATCCTACCTATGGAATTCCGGTTAATTATAATTCTAATTTAATAAAGTATAGCACAGTATTGTTGAATCCAAAAGAAGAGAAAAAATATATATATACAATCTATAAAATTAATAATTAGACATAAAATATAATGTTAATCGATTCTTTGCATTAGTTTGTCTTTCTGGAAGTAAATAAGTTCTGATTTATATAGAAGAGAGAAAAGAAATGATTTCAATAATCGAAAGTTGAAGAGTTGGTTTGACCTCCCCAATGAATAATTAGTCCATATTGAAACACCATCTTCATAAATGTGTTTCACTTCAAATTCTTCCACCATTTAAATGATCATAAATATTGTAGTGCTTGCACACACACCTAGCTTCCCTTTTTTGCTACTTTCACCTCAATCCACCACATTTGAATCACTATAAAATAACTGGAATTGGTAGCTCCATCGATTAGGCTCCATGTTGGACCACCAACCAGGAAGAAGACCTCACTCTCCTCAAAAAACCTTCCAATCTTCTAAATTTAAAAATGTTCTATTCTTACATCCAAGTCCAAAGAGAAAGCTAATAAATAACGAAATTAAATTGTTGGCTATAGACTAGGGAGAAAATTAAAATGAAATGTGGGTTCAATATAAATATTGAAATATAGCCAATTGAATGTGAATAATGTTTCTATAAAGAATTAATGTCTATTACCTTCTGTCAAAAAAAATAGAACAGCCCGCAAAGGTTTTTTCTTCCTTTCTTCTTCTTTTACAAATCATGAGGTCCTCTACTCACTTGTTTGATAGCACTGCGCATACGTTAAAACAAACATGGTCGACATTCAAAATAAATACAAGAGTCAAACACACTTCTTAAAAGGATAATCATTATGTTTAATAAAAGGTAAGTGTTCTTCCTTAAATCAAAATTCCTTATTTAAATTATTTAAAACAATATTTTACGTTGTTCCTTCCAGTCTTTTTATTTAATTTAATATATGTAAACAGTAACATTAGTCAAGCCGGCAACCAGCTGGCAAGCTTCGAAGAGTTCACGTGAAATTAAATTAGAAATTGTTCACAAAAGTAGAAAAAAAATAGGGAAATACAAGGTAGGGTGGCAAATAATATCACACTATATAATAAGCCCTCACTTGAATTTTTAGTTAAACGTTACTTGTCAGAGGCTATCAACAGCAGTTTTAAAAACAGAGTACCATAGGAAATAAGCATATAAATTTAATATATTGTGTATTTGTTTGTAAACGCTTTAATTTCCAGACAAAGAAACTTTCCTTAATAATCCGTGGATACTTGAAGACGTTTACATTAGGCATAAGTTTTATACTTTTAGAAGCCTTTTACACTGAGATAATGGTGAGGGTCTTTAAAGACTGGTTTTAAATAGCTTTGTCTTACACACTAGGAAAACTCAGTGTTTTGCCCGGCCACAGCGAACCAACCAATTCGGGATACATCGTATTTACACTATTGATGCTATAAAGTAATGTATTTAGGTGGAAGAATCATTTTCTGGGCAAGAATTTTTTTTTTAAAACTGGTCATAAAAAGTCTAAACAAAGCTGTAAAAAATAAAAGGCTAATATAAATAGTTAAAAACCCTTTGTTTTAGTATTTGTACTACTCAAACTCTTATAATGTCAAGACTAATATTGGCATAGGTAATTATCTAGTTGTTAGACCAAACATTAGATGAAATTTGTAGAGTATAAATAAATTAAGAGCAACTGGTTGAATTGCGCTATTTTAGTGAGATGACAATTAAAAGAGTAGCTAAGTGCATGAAAGGAAGTAAAAATATTCATCGTCGAGACCATTTTAGATTCTACTTTAATAGATCCTACGGTTCGGAAAATATTTCCTTTAATATGTTACAGACAAAAATACGGAAATCCAGCTATTTTATACCTACCTAAAATCATTTTTTAACTACCTTTTATACTCTTCAAAAGATTTACCAGTGATATTATATCATTTTAACTCTTTTATTTATTTTACTATTATATTATTTACTTCTTTTAAAACATTTACTTTCAAGTGTTGAATTTTTAAATTAGTACTGTGACTTATTTCACTCATTTTAAATAGTATTTGTAGTTTTATTACTTATAAAGTATTCCTTTTGGTTTTCTTGTTACAAGCAGCTATTGAGCTTGGCATTAAATACTTTATATTTTATTAAAAATTGCTTACATTTGATTTTTTCAAACATAATACAATGCTCATTGCTTCTATTAGTGTTATTTCATGCCATTAATATACTTTTTAATTTTTACTATACTGTGCAAAAACTATTGATTTAATGGCGCCGTGCTTTGGGCGTCAATTGTTACACTATGTAATCAGTCACCCAACTTTGGGCGTCAATTGATTCACTACGGTACAATTCCCTGATGATGATTTATAGTTTGTCTAAAGCTCCGTGTTTGAGCACTGATTAAATCGGTATAGTATTCAAATTGAAGAAATAGAACTGTTGACGGCCGTTTATTCACACACGGTTTATTTAAATGTCACCTGTTAATTACCTATACATATTCCAACTAAATTTTTTATATCACTTTACACTTGTGATATTAATGTAAGCTATTTTAGACTGTGACTGCCAGTGTGTGGCCCTGATTGAATTGTGCGTGGGCGAGATCTCCCGGGGTAGATGTTTGGATCCTGGAGATGCCTTAAACATACGCACAATAGTTTATATATGACATACCCCTTGCCTTTTTTTCCCCTCATCAACAGTGTAAAAACCAACTAATATTAATAGTCCTGGCGACAGGTTTTGTGAAGGCTAACTTATTATTGATATAGGTAATATGCGTCTTCTGCCAAATAGGCCCTACTACGAAGTTGTTCCTTTTAACAGGAATTAACGCAATTATTTTTTAACAGGAAAGATGATATAAAAATATTTTTTATTGGTGAAATCCTTTTCACATTGTTTCTGAGAAGCGCGTGTTACTTCATGGAATAATCTTAAAAGTATACTCTACATACATTACTTTTAAATAAAAATTACTTTCATCTATGACGTTTTACATAATTTAGATTAATTCAAACCAATATAATTACAACTGTTACCATTGTATCATAAATATTTGTTGTATCTATTAAAAGGATTGCTTGTTTATCACTTAGGTCAACTTCTCTTCTTTTAATGAACTGGACTATTTGAAAAATCTTTATAAGAGACCATCGTGATTCCACGGTGGAATATATTAGATATGGTTTGTATTTTATATTGAAATCATCACAGTATCGTATATTGAATTTGGCGTTTGCACTCTGAGACCTTATGTCCTATCATCAGCAAATGATCAGAGAGTCAAGAGTTGTGACATGTTGGAATGATTTGTTTCTGATCATTCTTTTGTTTTTTATAGTTCAAACCTAGGAATATGCCATTCAGAGCCACATATAAAGGGGATGCTTTAGTGGTTCAACCTCACTTTTGTCCTATTTGAAATATATGGTTGTATTTCTCCACAATGTCTATGCTATTAACTGATTAATATTGTAACTTCCATTCTTACCGTGGACTATATTTCTCCTAACTACTCTACTACCTTGGTACTGTAGGACGTTATATAGTCTGAATGTACCCCAAATGGTGATGGGTTTTAATCTTGGAAGATAATGTGGGTCGTGGAAGTGAAACAAGAGTGAAGAATAGAAAGATGTGTAAAAAGTAGCTTCAATGACTATCTATTGAAACTAAACATATTTTTAAAAAATTCACAAATTGGGTGCGTATAACACGTTATATTGTGACGCAGCATCTTTCATGATATTGTGGTACCCAGCGAATAGCCTAAAGGCCGGAGTTTGACCACGTGAGATGGAGCTACGAGGGCGTGATCTCCTTATCAAGTCTCCTCTAAATTGATTTTGAGCTGTTTCTCTCACCCTCCCCATACTATAGCATGGTTATTTTCAATTCTGGCGGGACTCCACTTCTATTCTAAAGACAACTATCGAATTAACGAGAATGTTGTTGCTTGGAACTTGCTGATTAAGGTGTTACCTAAAAACAAGGTCTCACTCGATGACACCTAGTTAAGAGTGCCACCTTGTTCTAGCAGAAAATGCCGTGCCGACTTTCAGCTATAACCAAATATTTAAGTTTACGATAGGTAAAAAAAAAGCCCACTGGCAATACTTTCATTTATTTTACAACCTGGATTACATATGATTAAATCTGCGTAATTCTGGTGGAGTAGTAATCATCAATCCAACCGATTCCGAAGTCCTGCATGATCGGAGGGCGAATGGATTTTTGCCCTAACTGGTCCTCGAACTGGGGTGTGGTGGTTCCGTGTCCCCCCCTTTTTTTTAACGTCCCTGCCCATACTTTCGATGTCACTCTTACCGTTTTCATGTGTTTTATTGTAATATCTTCTTCCGTTCTATGCCTTTTGCACAATTTACTGATTTTAAGTCTGCCCACAAGTAGTGGACAGCACTAGTGGTACCTAATGCAACAATAATATATATTTATCCCTTTACTTAGTTTTTCTGCACCAGACGAGCGGAAATTGATCACTGGGGAAAGTTTATTCTCATTTTTAAGCAAGGGTTACGCATGGAATGATCGTCGTAGCCCTGGTAGTGAACTATTATTTTGTCCGACCGACCCCGGCGACTCTCATTTTTCCTTTTGTATTTCCTACGTCGATCACTGAACCTTCTATGTTTTCTGTTCACTTACCTTTCCTTTATACATTTGTATTTTTTTAGAAATCCCTGACGACCCCATAAAGGCGATAGGGTGGGTTTTTATTATTTTCCCGCCCCTCACCCACTGTAATCAATTATCAGTCCGTCAGGGCGCTACATGTTTTCATGTTATTAGTGTTATTCAATGTTCTATGTTGGTTTACGATCGAGAGCGCTTTGGGGGCTGGTGTTTGTTGTGTGTATTTTGTATTTGTTGTAAGTGCTTTACGAAAATGTCTGTAAACTGTGTTACACCCTAATTAAATCTAAACAAACAATATTTACGATGCTTTATTGTTAAAAAAAATAGTTTCCGCCCAAATAGAGTAAAAAGATACCAACAGGGCTCTTTTCCCTTAACGACGCAATAGTTTGAGTTTTATTAATAGAAACAAATGTGAGAAAATGTGACATCTCATTTTCAAAACACTTTAAATATAATATTTTTGGGGCTAATACACAAGGCACGATGAAAACAATTATAGATGTTACCTTCCTCTAAAATTACATTAATGACTGTCTCTCTATCCTACAGGTTGAGAAAGTATTGTCACCGTCAAAAAAATTGAACTTGAGATTTTGATGAATTTTGACGTTTTATGACAACCCTAATCCGAAAAAGTAGTTTTTGAATTTTGGTTTGTCTGTCTATAGCTCGGACTAGAGCCTAAACTATTTTACTGATCGGGATGAAGCTTGTAATTTAGGACTTTCATAGTTTTGCCCCATGGTGTTTTTAAAATTGGATATCTAACCCTAAAACTAAGGGTAGCTTACTGAAGGGAAAAAAGAGATAAGAATTCGTTTTATTAAAGTCGTCTTTACGATTTTGATAAAATTGGCTTTAGCGATTTTGATTAAATTTCATTTCTAAACATTAATCAATATTGTAAAAAAAAATTGCTAGTCTCAATTTCTCATAAAAATGACATTATGGGATCTGATCTGCTGCATAAATTCTTATTTTCTATTTTACCATATCTCCGTAACGCTTTGAGATATGAAAGGGGTTACCATTAAAAATATGAAAGTCTAATTATAATAAAATCTTTTATTTGAAACGTATTTTATAAATCCAATAATTTTATAAATCCAATAATGTTCAAACTATAAACAAATATATATATTTTTATAATTTAGAACACTTGAGGAAAAGTGTTACGAACGTAAAAAAATCTAGATCTAGATGTTGATGGATGTCGGCTTTTCATGACACCTGGCAATCTAAAATGTACTTTTTCAGTACCTCCTTTTTGTGTGTTTATCTAATAGTGGATCTCCTTTTCAGTTTTGTAGGAGGAGAGTGAGGGTTGGGGTGAGTCATAGTTGCTATGCTCACCAACAAGTGTCGCTAATTTCGCCAGTGAGTAGGTATGGTTATTTCGAAACATTGCTTTGAAAAAAAGTACAAAGGTGAAGGGGTTAAGTGGACAGTGCTGTTAGAATGCTGTCAGCCGGTTAATCTCTGGTTTCTTGAAAGTGTCAAGAACTGGTGTGGGCGGCCTGATCCTAGCCTAACTCACCTCTCCTAGAGTAACCTCTTCACAATCCATTTTAAATTACTAGCATGGGACAGCAGTTGCTTCAAATTAATAAAATAGTATCAATTTTATATTTCTAGCTTTGACAATCCCATCCAATTTTTTAAATAATTTTTACACAATTTTGTTTCATTAAAAAGTTTTAGTAGCTAATATATCAAAATTGTAGCTACGAAAAAGAGATTTGACTCTTTTGAATTTTAAATTGCATTATATTATTTAAAATTTGATTTATATTTTTAATGTAAATACTATGATCTACCAAAGAAATCACAATATCCATGTCCTAAAAAAAATCGACAACACTATATTTTGTTGTGCAGAACTTTGCCTGCTAATATTTTATTTTTTTTAATAGGTTCAATTAGATTCAATAGAAGATTTTCATTTAGGGCTTAGTTCTTAAACCACTCGGTCACTTTTCCGTGCTATTTTACGTGACATACAGCATTTTAACCGTCAAATCTATCTGGATATATTTTCTAAGGAGGTCGGGGTAAGGAAGGTATAATTTATTAATATGGAGCTCACACGCATTTACGTGATAAACCGTGAAAGGTTATTTAAGAATAAAGCATCTACATATAAACTGCCGTGATTCAAATCCACAAATCTTCGTCACTGGCAAACAGGACAAGACTAGATTGAATCCTTTTCTGGATTGCCCACCTATTAGTGTTGAATAAAATAAATGATAGCATTCCTAAACATTCTTCAAAACATTTAGGATGCAGAAGACAAACGTTCGCGAACCTTTGTTTCTGGTTTTCATATTTCTATTCCCATCTTCCCAGTCCAATCTTTTTGGATGTTTTGGAGAGTAAGTATACCCTGATTTTGGTTCAAAAAACAGTTTATAAAATTCAAACATATTTCCTTACGGCCAACATTGATAACATTTTACTATATTATTTGAGTCGTTCTATAGGTTTTGATAAAATATATTAAAGGTGACATCTGAAGATAGCATGACTTGGTGAATGAATATATTAAAATTGATTCAGTATCTTTAGTTACTAACTTTTACTGTTCTTCCTACCCAAATCTAACTGTACTGCCCTTGGACTTGGGAACTAGACAATCTACTTTTCTTCTAGAATAGGATGAGTAGGCCTCACATATCTCTGTTGACCTCTAGATATAGTCAGATTGTAAAAGGAAGAACCATATGTGTCAACTGCCGCCTAAAGTGATCTGCAGTTGTCACTTTACATAGTCTTAATTTCAACAGCTGATGAAAGAAAAGGAAATGTATTTTATATAATGTTGTCCCTCCTATATTTTATATCTTTTAAAAGACTCTTCTTATGACGATCCATCTACAGTTCAACTGTCATATAAAGGGCCTTCTCGTTATAAAATAAATTTGTCTACCATTTTACTAACGGGTTTCCCCTGTTGCCGACACCACCCCACTTGCCAACAATTACATTGACAAGATGGGGAAGCTTTGGCTGATTTAATATGCGAGTTACAGGTTGTTTTCACAGACCCTTATCCTCGTAGCATGATCTTTAAATACATATGACTTGGTACCAATCATTTGTTTGTACAAAGTACACGGTTTGAATTGTTTTGTAGCCCGACTCAGGACATTCCCACCTGACAGAAGCGTCAGGCAAGGCCGCCTGCGAAAGGGCTATATTACTTTGCGAGTTACAGGCAGCATACGCTAACCCTTATCCTCATGGAATGAGGGTGAATCAATGAGATGATGACATTAAATAACTAATGAGAGATGGAGGTGATTGATTCTGAGTTCGTGACTGAAATCTGAAAATAATACATGATTGATTAGTACAAGATACACTTTACGAGAGATGGAATTGAATGTGAGTTTGTGGGTGATTTTTTTTATACTATTATTATTATTGTCTCTATCTGTCGGCTCGTCCTGGCTCTCTACTCCAGCCTTGGGCGCTTGTAAGATCTTCGGTCCAGCGGGTCGTAGTTGCCCAGTTTTTGTATTATCGGATTTCCATGTTCCGCACTTTGCTTGTAGAACTTTTCTCGTCGTTCTTTGAATATTTCCTGTAGTGTCTTGGTCTTCGTTAATTCGTGTAGGTGATCAACCCTCGTCCTTATGTCAGTTCCTGTTATTGTTCTAAGTACTCTGTTTTGTAAGGTCTGCAGTTTCTTGATGTGTGTTCCTGCTGCGTAGCCCCACCCTACGCAGCCGTAGAGAATAACAGGTTGTATTACACTCTTATACACAGTTAGTTTTGTTTTCTGATCAAGTTGGTGTCCTTTGAGTAGTGGGTATAGTTGTATAAATAAGGCAGTTGCAGATTTTTTGGTTCGGTCTATATGTTTGGTCCAGGTCAGTCTCCTATCAATTGTTATGCCAAGATATTTGCATTCGGTCTGATACGGAATATCCTCTTGAAAGAGGGTGAAGTTTTCCGGGGGTTGCTGTCTTCTCCTAGTCACTACCATGGCCGTTGATTTTGTGGGGTTGACTGTCACTCTCCATTCCGAAAGCCAGGTCTCTAGCTGTATCAGGTAGCGTTGTATTGCCAGTGTTGCGTAGTAAATGTTTTTTCCTCTGGTGTAGATCAGTGTGTCATCTGCAAATAGTCGGACTGTCATTTTCGGATGTGTCGGAATGTCAGCTACATATATGTTAAACAGATAGGGTGCCAGGACCGACCCTTGTGGCACTCCCGATTTTACAAGGATCTTTTCAGACAGTGAACCCTCAATATAGACCTTGGATTCTCTGCCCTCCAAGTAGCTTCTTATGAGTCTGATGTCCCCCTGTGGAAAGTTCCCTTGAATCATCTTATGGAGTAGGCCATAATGCCACACTTTGTCAAATGCCTTTTGGACATCCAGGAATATGGCAATCATATATTCCCTTCTGTTAAAGGCATCTGTGGCGTCTTCGATGAAGTTTATCAAAGGGTGAATTGTGGAGTGGTGTTCTTTAAACCCGAACTGAAGGTCTGGTATTACGTTGGTCGCTTCTGAGTGGTGCTTAAGTCTTTTTAGTAGTACTGATTCAAATAGTTTGGCTGATGTGTTAAGTAAGCTAAGTGGTCTTCGGTTTTGCGGGAATATGTTATTCTTTCCAGGCTTAGGTATACTTATGATCTTCGCTTTTTTCCAGACTTTTGGAAAATAGAATAGTTTGAGTGCCGTGTTCATTATTTGTGTAAGTAGTGTTATTGCAATATGCGGTAGTTTCTTCAACATTTCGTTAGTAATGCCGTCTAATCCCGGGGATTTATTTTGTCGGAGGGTTTTGATTTTGTCCAGGAGTTCCTCTTCCGTGATTGGGTCTAGTGGGTCGGTTATCGGTCGTTCCATGTATGTGTTAACTCTTCTAATTATATCGTTATTAAATCCTACTTCCTGCACAGGGTTGGGGCTAAACTGTTGTTTCAGTGTCTCCGCTATTGCATTGGCCTTGTCGACACTCGTGTAGGCCATCCCTCCCTGTCCATGTATCGCAGGTGTGCCCACTTTTTTTGCGGTACCTTTTAGTATCTTTGTTATGGTCCATGATTTGTGTGTATCAGTCACTGTGTCCGTAACGAACGTGTTCCATTTAGCTCTTCTATATTCGTTGACTTTCCTCCTTACTTGCGCTTTAAGATGGTTATATCTTGTCCTTTCTTGTTGTGTCCTTAGTCTCTGCCAATCTCTTCTTGCTTCCCTTTTTTGGGCAATTAGGTAGTTTAGGTCAGGATGGTCAGACCTTATGTCTTGATGTTTTTGGGAAGTCGTTGTGTTTACTCTGTAAGTCTCTTGTATTGTCATTGTCAGAACGTCTATGGCAGCGTCAACGTCCTCTTGTGTCTCAATCACTAGGTTTCTTGGAATGTTTTCCAGTAGTTCAGTGTTAAATTTCACCCAGTTCGTAGTCTTAATAGTCGGTTTGCGCCAGTTGTTTTTGTGTTCAGTGTCGACGTCCCACTCGCAGAGGATAGGATTGTGGTCCGAGTCCAACTCTTGCAATACTGTTAGGGTTTCATTCGTTATCTTTAAGTTGGTCATTATTATATCTAGAACATCAGGCCTATAGGTAATTCGCGGGATAGTAAGTTGGAGATTCCGGTGCCAATACGTTGTATTCTGCATCCGATGCATGTTCTTCCAGTATACGTCCCTGTCTATTCGTCAACCGGCTATTCCAAAGTGTGTTCTTACAGTTGAGGTCGCCCCCAATAAGGAAGTGATCGCCTGTCGTCACAGTATCAAGGTCTGTTTTTAGAAGCATTTTGTTTGGGGGGTTGTATGCGGCCACAAAGTTGATATGGCCGCCTTTGGTGTTTACCGTTACTGCTGTTGCCTCCAGATTTTCTGTGTCTTGTATGGTTGATCTGTAGTGCGGTAGATAATTTCTTATGACAACAGCCGTACCTCCTCCCCTGCCGTGTGCTCTGTCAGTCCTGTAAGTGTTGTAACCTGTTATGTTGAATCTTTTGTCTGCATTAAGATGTGTTTCCCCTAATAGTGCCAAGTCTATACCATAGGTTTGTAAAATCTCCTCGAACTCATGGACTTGTTGGAGAATGCCGTTGGCATTCCAACTCAGAATTCTGAGGGTATTTGCTCCCATAGATAGAGGTTTATTCGTCGTTAGTACCGAAGTAAAATTCACTAGCCGCTTCTATGATAATCATGAGCTTCGACATTTTGTCTTGTGTCTGGTTTATTCTCGGTATGTATGTTCTGATGTGCTTTATAAATCCGCATATATTCAGTTCCTTCATTATTGCAAGTATTTCCTTAAAGTCAAATGAGGTGTTTGGTTCGCGTTCTTTCTCTTTTTGTTTCTGTGGTCCGTCCCGTTTGTCTATCAAGATATCTCTGTACGAACGATTAGTGTGTGATGTTGGCGTCGTCTTGTTTGGTAGTAGAGGAATTTCTTTTCTTGTCACTAGAGTGGGTGTTTTGGTTTCAGATCTTAGTCTCTGCTCTATTTTCAATTCAATTGCTTTTAGATATTCTGGACACTTTGAATAATTAGCAGTGTGGTTTCCTCTACAGTTCACACATTTAGCTGGGGTTGTGTTGTCCTTCTTTGTGCATTCTGAGGTCAAGTGCGGGGCCATGCATTTTACGCATTTTGGATTGTTAGAACAATTGTTCTTTGAATGCCCAAACTTCTGGCACCTATCTGCCATTTTACTATATTTTTAGCGTTATTTTATAGTTATTGAAGATATATCCATAGTGACAGGATTAGATCATACGGCCTAGCCTATCAACACAGGGGAAGTAGATATGTCAAGTATAGATTCTAGTTGTCAGGTAAGGTGGACCCTTTCTATTGAAACTGGACTGTAGTTAAAGTTGTTTCTAGCCCATACTTGCAATGACATAGCTTAATGGCAATAAAAAGAGGTATGTTTCAATATCCGTTCCGAATAATTAGCATATACACATGATAAACCCAATTTGATGTAATATCACTTTCGTATTTAAATTTTATACATTTATTTTGCATTTAGTTTTATTTTTTTTATGTAAAAATGAGGCGTCACAGTTCCATGCTGGTTGGCTCGCGGACAGAATATCAAACTCATCTAGTCAGGTTTGCAAGTGACGTGGAGATAATGAGGTTCAAACCACAGATGTGTGTACTAAGAATAGGTTTTTATGAGTGATTTCTATCTCTTCCTCTATGCAAATCAAAGAAATATTTTGGACCAATACTAGCTTTCTCAACACTATCCCATTAGTGTAAGTTAGTGGCTATAACCCAAATGAGCAGTATTATTATTATTATTATTATTATTATTATTACTACTACTACTACTATTATTATTATTATTATTATTATTATTATTATTATTATTATTATTAGCACCGCGTCTTACTACCCGTTCGGCACTTACGCTAATGTGTAATGGTAGGGTGATTGCGAGATGGAATGAAGGACCTACAGTTTAACGTGGAACCCGAACCAAGGTGGAGGCCTGGCATTCCCCACATTCACAAGATGTCTTGTCAGAGGTGAAGGAAGGGTTTGGTAATCAGATAAATCATGTGCTGGGACCGAGGATTGAACCCCGGCCGCCAGCACAGAAGTCTGACACCTGACCCCTAGACTGCCAGGTCACCTTTAAATAAGCAGTAAGATGTGGAGGTAAAATCGACTTACATGATTTATCCCAATATTTGTTGGCCAGTTATAAAAAGTTGACAACACATTAAAATTATTTATTACACAACATATTGATATTATAGTTTAGTTTGGGTTGCGGTCAATCGATTGGTACTTATTAAATGTATTTAAAAAACATAGGTTTAGCCAAAAGTTAGGGGCTCGATTAAAGTGAGGTGTCATTTTTATTTTATATTTAGATTAATACTAAGTGAACAACTGTATTCTTAACTATGTGTGTATTGCGAATATATCCAATAATATACAAAGGAAAGTGTAAAAGGTGCCAAACAAATGCTTGACTCCAAGTCATCGGTGTTTTTTTCTGACAGCTCTAAAGTAGGTGACGAAACCTGCATAGTTCATGGATATTAGAATATTGGCGCTAACTCCCCGGCTCGATTTCCACATATATGTGTTGGTTTTTAGTTATATTTGAATGAAAACTAAACTTTGGTTCTATAAACATTCCTTAAATTTGGCGTAGTACATTATTCGGATTCACGGTGTTTCTTTAAATAACTCTTATGGACAAACCGTAACATATTATATAGGTAAATTTTAATTTTTGGTATTTTGTAGTCATTGGCAGGAGACCTATTCTGAAATAAAGAAATAATCCGTATTCTATTATATTATTTTTAACTTACATGTGGTGCACGCACTGTGGTAAAATGTTTATGTAGTCTGTACACAACGTTTTGGGTACAGTAAGGACACTAGGAAGGAACTTTTAAAAAATACAAACATATTTTTGTGGTAATATCTATCAAAAGTTACAGCTTTATGTCACATGACGTATGGACACATGATAATAATTTAAGTAACATTTATAACTGTCAAATGCTATTCTAGTGAGGTGTTTCTTCTATAGACAGCCACACATAATGTTGGGTGATTCATTTGGGACTGTATATTTATTTTTTTAACTCATGATTGGAAAGTCATAAACTTCGCTTTCCTCGTGGCAAGTAGATTTGCATCATAGAAGATGCTGGACGGGCCTACCGACAGCGTCCAGACACATAATAGCCCGTCGCTCCTAATTGTGTGATGTAGAGTATGTGTTCAATCCCGAAAACACAAACAATACTGATAAAACATGTAAAAAAATGACCAAAAGCTACGAAATCGCTATCTACTGTTAAAATATTTGACAGTTTAAATAAAAATACTAAGATAAACATTATTTGATAAAACATAGAAAACTTAACTACTCTAAGAGACACAACCAAACCAAAATATATTTGTTCTTCAATGTATTTGAAATGGCATGCTCAAAACTTCCAAGATGTGTTGGCAAGCATATATCTGGTTAATGACCCAAGACCGACCGTAAAATGTTTGGTGGTGGGGGGAATAGGGTGTTAAGTTGTTCCTGGTACCTGTCACCCGACATTACCTAAAGAGAATGTCGACAAATATTTGAGGGTTTGGTTTTGTGGAGGGGGTAGGCCGGCTACGTAAGCGATTGCAGAGTTCCTTGCAGGACATCGCTGAAATAATTTAAACAAACTTTGGCACAAAATTACGTAAGTTCTATGTGGTATTTTAATTTGAAAAACAAAACAAAAAAAACGGACCTTTATTTGACCTAAAATGCATTGTTTCTATAGACAAAATTTTGACCCCACTCCCAACGTAGAAATTCAAAACTTTGCATCAATTTAATAAATTAATCAATAGGAGTGTTTATAATATCGTTCTATACAAACATAGAAATATATATGAACTACAAAATAAAAAATACCACTTACTCCTACGATATTTCATAATCCCGGAAAAATGTACCAAAGTAGGTGTTATTTTAGCTCTTTTCACAGCCAGACAGTACCACCTTCATGCAGCCTTAAGAGTAGCTTACTAAAGGGCGGAAAGAGAAAAGGACTATTTTCTCAAAATCAGTTCAGACGATTTTGAATAAAATTCGTATATAGGTGTTGTTTAATATTATAAATAAAATGGCTGTTTTCATTTTACCATTAAAACTACTTTTAGTTACGTTACAGAAGTGGAAATTTCCATATTTCCGCAACTATTTGCTATACTAAGTAACATGTCATTGCAAATTGTAGCACTATTAATAAATAAAACCTTTTACTTTAATAAAATAATTTAAACTGATAGTCACTGAGATATTGGCAAATATCTTAAAACAATTTTGTCAGCTTTGGTTGTACAAAGATAATACTTATGTTTTAACGTAATAATTTTCTGATGCCATAGAGTAATTAAATATTTGTAGATCTCTCAAAAAGTATGTTCTTTTTTCTTTAACTTCTTAGAGGAAATGTTTAGACAGCGATGACTTATTTTTATCATTTTAGACTCCATATTCAATATTTTTATATTCTATTGGACAAAATATATAAATGAATTCAATAGCAATGTGATGACCAAAAGATGTATAACACCTTACGAATTGTCAACCCTTTTACCGGAATTCGAAATTTTAATAAGAGGTGGTGACCCTTGTGGACCCAATATCAATCCTTTTATTGGTCCAACTATATACAAATGAGGAATTTAATTCTTTAAAGATAAAATTTTAAATATAAATTCGGGAGTAAAAACTGTTTTACGTCAATACGGCGGAATTTATGCTTGGGTTTGCTAGTGTATTCTATTTCGTTTCACATATATTCTGAGTTTTGAGTAAATATCTCCATTTTTTAACAATAGCGTAAGAAAGTCCGTGCGGAGTTCAGTAGGATATATTATATGCTCACAAAAGAAAATCTTGAGAATTAGCAGTGAGCTTTGATCTTTAAATTGAGATAAGTCTCGTAGCTTTCTTTCCACTTGTTTTTATTGACATGGAAAAAGGGTGGCCTTAGGTTAGATCTAAAAAGGAGTATAAGCTTAAACGGAATAGTGGATTAGTTTCAGAAAACGAGACAGACCATCGTATTTTAATCCGTGTGGCCTGACAGAGAATTAATAATTCCTCTCCGACTGAGGTGGCTTCCCCAACATGATATAATATAATATTCTCAGCCAAATGGTAATCTTACATGGCTTGACTTCCAAAGTAACCTGGATTTCTTTCTTGTCCAAAACAATATTTAATTCGGCTTCTCAGGGTAAGATGAGTGTAAAATTTATATTGTTATCATACTCATATTAATCTTCGTTACTTCCTCTTAAAAGTGTGGTTAAATTTATAGTGTGTTGTAGCATCTTGTAATGAAGTATTGACATCCCCAGAGATGAGATCTAAATTGATCTTAAGTATAAGAAAATTCAGTTTATGAAAATACTCGCCATGTCTCACACATTCTAAACTTGAAGTGATCTAATTTCAAAATGTAAGGCAATGTCGAAAACCTTATCCTTATTAATTTACGACCATTTTTTCAAAAGTAATTAAAATAATTATTTGCTTAAACTCTTACATAGATTAAATAATAGAAGCAGAAATACAATGCTAGTTCAATATAGGATCTGCAAAATCACTCGATGACTCATGTTTGATTTTTTGTTTTATAGCACCACGTTTTACCATCAGTTCGCTTATGTACTAACTACGCTGATAGTTTTAGGGAATAGGAGAGTTATACTTAGCTGAATATACCCAAATTTGCATAGAGGGAAAGTGGAAGAACATTTTGAAAAAACCACCTTCAATACACCTAACCTAGATTTGATCCTTGATCTCCCCGTCATTGGCACTCTAGTCAACTGTAAGTGTAGTGCCTTGGACCATGTGGCCCCAAACTCATTTTAATAATAGGCTATACAGTAGTGTTACTATTTTGATTGACGCCTACTTATGACTACATTGCATGTTTTTTCCTTTTAAGAACTCCGTTTAGGTTTGTAGATTATTCATAGGATTATTCATCTATCGAAGAAGGAATATCGAAGGAATCCAGATTACTTCTCCTAGCAAAAGTCCTTCTACGGTCTGATGAGATAAATAAAATCTGTCAAAGGAATAAAATAAAAGGTGAATTTTAAAAATAATGTCATTTGTTTTAAACGTGGTAGCTAGGTTTTGGATTTATTTAAACATTAAACTCCTTCTCACAACAAGTATGAACGATAATAACATGATCTTTATTTAAATGATTATGTCAAATAAATTATTACTTTCTCATATCAATATTTATTCATGAAAATTCTTGACTTATTGCTTATGATAGATCTTTACGTTTTTGTGTGTCTGAACTAAAAAATAATAATTTTACAAAATTATGTCCATCCTAGAATTCAGCTATCCGTGTGTCTGACCACGGACACAGATCAGAAACTGTATGGTGTATTTTATTCAAACCGGACCTATAGATGTTTTAATTTTTTATGTTTTGACCTTATCCCTGAAATCAAAGATAGATTACTGATGAGTGACTTTCCTTTTAGGTCCAAGCTTGTTGAAAATTTAATTAACGATTAATCTCCCAAATAGCACTAAAGGGAGGCTTATGCCTGGTTTTTGGATTAACATTTTTCGGAGGGTAATTTACTGATGAGTAATTTTCGAAAATCTCAAATATTATCAAATTAGATTTAATGATCCTTATTTTAAATGAATATCTGGTAAGTTTTTGACATGCCTAATAAAGTATTATGTTTGTAATTTGGCGAACATTTTGTTTAACGGTAGATTACAATTGACTGCTTTTTTAATTGACTATTTAAAAAAAATCTTTGGTAATTTTGTTGATAATGAGTATCTGTAAAGTTTTTACATTATAAATAATTAAAAATATTAGTTTTTATAAAAAAAACATTTTAGAGTAGCTTACTTATGAATGACTTTTGTAAAACTTGAATTGTTTGGTAAATGGACAAACGATTTTGTTTAAAATGGGTCTCTTGGGGCTATTTTACATTGTAAAAAATAATGCATGTTTTTATAGTATGAATTAATTTAGTGGTAGCTTATTCATTATTAATAATATACAATTGAAGTTTTTTTAATTGGCTTGGAAGATTGAGTTTAAAATAGGTTACTTGGAATAATTTCTTATGATTCATAAAAATACAATTTTTATTTTTACTCATTGAAAATAAGTTAGGGTAGTTATGTATCAATACTTAGATTTTCAGACTTGTTTTGCTTCAGGTATTGTTTCATCTGCCTCTTTGAGTAGATGATGCCTTGCCCCAAATTAAGGTGTTAGAAAAAAAATTCCCAGGTTATTACTTTCATGTCAAAAAAAGAACAATTCTTGGTCTTTTGATTTAAGACGATTATATAATTCAATAACATGTGTTTTAGTAAAATTCCATTCATGGGTTGAAAAATCAAAGGTCATATTTAATAACCTGTGAATCTTTCTGTACACCTTCAAAGCCCTGAAAAACATATTTATAATCATTTAAATGTGTTCAAATTTTTTTTTATTTGATGAATTATATTATGCAGGTACATTATTGCAATAAATTTAATATGGAGGAAGCTAAGTTTTGGTTTATTCAAGGATTAGCTTAAGAACCTAAGAATATATATTTGCGAATAACAGCTATGATCTTATCTCTCACAATATTATTATAATATTATTGTTAGAAAAATTTGATAGAGCTACTAAGTGTACTATAGTGTTTTTTTGATTTCCATGTATATTTTTGTTAAGAATAATGTTTATCTGTCTAAAATTATAAATATAATATTTACGTGTGGTGATACAATAAATCTACTATATTGGTTATAGCAGTTATCACAGATGTTATAACTTGTTTGTTATTTTCTTCTTCTTCTTCTTCTTCTTCTTCTTCTTCTCATTGCGGCAAGCTACGGACCACGGTTTTTCCTTGGGCTTTAACTTTTGACCAGTATTCGCGCATTCGAATTCGGTGCACGTCTTGCCTGTTTTCATTTTGGGCTTTACCTGGAAACCCTGGTATGCTCCACGTTTCATCTAAAGAGGGTAACGTTCTTGGATGTCTTCACCTGTGATCCCACTTCTTGCAGATATTTTCCCACCTTAGTGAACCTGGCCCCCCAGATTTTCTTACTTATAAAGTAGGAAAAGATATGATTTTTCAATCTTTCAGTGCTCATTAGGATCATATGACAATAGAAGACAATCCTACTTTTCCGAATCATGTCCGTTATCTTTTCCAAATGGGTGTATAGTTCGTGGTTGTGCCGTCTTCGGTATTCACCGTATTCTTTGACTGGGCCCAAGATTTTCCTCAGGATCTTTCTTTCTTTGGCTTCTAGTTTCTCGGTAAGACCTTTCCTAGTCATCGCGAGGCATTCTGCTACGTACAGGGACTAGGATCGAATGACTGTGTAGTAGTGTCTGAGCTTTTGCTATCTAGTTATGTTTGTTTGTTAATATCATTAATATAGTTAATTCTAGATAACGCATTTTACTTTAGTCAAAACACAATTCAAATTAATATTTGTGTTCCCATTTTCATATTAATTATATAGTCATAGAATAGGCCTATTGAGCTGAGTTTACTCGTCTCTTTTCTTTTGGTGTGCGTACGCAGCTCCGCTCGTTTGTTTCTCCTGCGCGGTTGGCTGCGCACGGTCTCGACGAGCCCTGAGACTCGAGTTTATAGGCTCGTTGAGACACACTGGTTTTGTACTAGGTTAGTTAACGTTGGGTCATCCCTTGTCAGGGTAACATCACACGACCACGAATGCACGCGTAGTTGGTTCGTGAGTCGTTAACTCTCGGATGTGTGAACTTATTATCGTATGGAGGGAATGTTCTCGACCCCGGGTGTGAATGGGTGTACACGGGTCGCTGATTGACTGATGTTTTGCATTGTACGTTTACGCGGGTGCGTAGATGAGGTCTCATCTCAGTTCAACGTGTAATTGTATACCCGGGACCAACCTCGGACTCGTGTTAATCTTTGAATAAATGTGCAGAAGGAAAATTTCTTGAGTTCTCTCTCAAAACAAACCCCGGAATAACGCCAATAACTTAGCGCACACGAGTCTGAGTCGCAGTCACCTATTTAATCCCTCTGGTGTTAACAGGTGTTGGCTTGGACTGCCTCCATCAGTAATAAAAGGAATCCGCGAGTGGTGTGGGCATCTAATTAATATTTTGCCTTTCTATATACATATATACGATTGTTTCTATTATTTTATTTATTTTTAGTGAGTAATGAAACATACATTTTTTTTTACTCATATATTCTGTTATTCCATCAACTATATATTTTCATATCTAACGCAAAGGTAGTTTAATTTTCTTCACTTTATGTGCCTGGTGTGTGTGTGTGTGTATGTGTATATGTGTATATGATGTCACTACCATCACAACACACCTTCGGGCTCGAACCCCACCGATGTTTATAGAGGGCGGGTCACAAGTTATTGTTCTTCAGTTTCCCCACGGAATGAACCACAGCTCTAAAAGTTTAATATTAAAGCAAAATTAAAAAAAAAACTGTATTTCATGAGAAGTAACAAATTTTACATACATCATGTCCACACCCATTGTCAACGTTTAAGAAGGGGAGCCACTTGAAACATATCCCCCCAACAAAATGGCGGTCACATTTCCTAAAATGGCTACCATAAAATTTAAATCACTTTAATTATTTCAAAATATGAAAGATAGGTGTCTAATTATATGTTTTTAGCGATGCTGGATTTTTTTTAATACTCGAAAACGTTGTCGGAAATCCATAGGACGAAATATCCAACATGCTGACCAAATAAGCTACCATTAAATTTAATTTACGAGAACAGAAGTTAGTAAGATCATGCCAAAGTTTTCCAGGATGTTTCTTCTGAAGATGTGTCAGATGCTGATGCTGCAGCATTTTTTAAATTCATAAGAAGTTTTAGGAGGGAAATTTCTTAAGTTTCCTGTTCTTTTACTTGATTATTTAAGGTTGGCTGCCAGGAGGCTTCTGTGCCCCATGTTTACTTACGGTGACCAGCCTTCTTCTATATGGCTGCACACTGGGTAGTGAGACTATCAGCAAAACCAGTTGTTACAAACACCAATTCCGCCAAAATGTCACCAAGAACATATAGACACCCTTATTCCATCTTTGTCTATTAGTCTTGAATTTGTAAAGGAGATAGATTGGTTGTATAATGTCTTCATACACCATACTAAGGAGAAGGACATCAATGACAGGAATTGGATATGTTTTGGGCTGAATTTAGTGCTTCACATGTTAAAACTTAGGTGGTTCCAGGAATACAGGCACTGTTAGCTCTGGTTTACAAGTAACCATTATCAATATCAATGATCCATCATTGCATGGTGGTCATTCGCCGCAATACGTCAATCTTGAACCCAGGACAGACTCCGTTGATAGCTGTTGATCAACCGCTCTTTACCTGTGTAAAATGATTCGGTGGAACTGGCCAGACGTTTATCTAGAGGACAAATTGGTTGCCTTATTTGCACCCTTCCATGTTGAGCCAGGGTATTTTAGAGTTTTGGAGAAGCTTCTTGACAGCTCTGGTTGGTATGTTCTTGTGGCTAAATCAGGAATTTCAACAGAGACAACGGCTGACACTGTTCTGAAAGTGACGCACGTTACGAAAGCCAGAGAGTTTCACCAAGTCACAGCTACCACTCTGTTCATTCTTCTGAAAGGAGTGTATGATTCTGAGGATTCAGAAGTAACAATGGAAATGTGGGTGAAAAGGCATTCTGAACAGTGTCCAACATTCCATATTTGGCTTCTTATTTTGAACTTGATCCTTCTTCTGAGTTTTGTTCATTCTATACGTGAAGGGAAATAATACCTATTTAAGGAGTGTATCAAGTCAATGTTGCTGTGTTTTTTCCCCTGCTAGACCATTTTAGCTATGCGAGATGGTTGACCGTTCAAGTACTAAAGGTCTTGGAGGGGCTTCCATTACATTAATCACCAGTTCATTCCAAGCTTAGGCAGGAAATTTTGTCGTATGGAAGTCTTCCAATCGAATTTCTGTTATTGCAGTAGACCAGGCACATGAGCAACACCACAAGAATGTTAAATATGACGGTGGTTCTGTCAGCACTCTTCAGGATAAAGCTGCATCGTGGAGGTGTGCTGTATCAGGCCCTGAAATAAAAAGATTGGCCAATTAATTCACAGGACATAAAAAAAACACGTTCTGAGAACAAAATATTGCGTCATGAACAATACTTTTATTTACAAAAAGTTCATAGAAGACGTTTATATATTGAAGACAAGTTTCATAAGTGTCAGTAATTCCTTTGAGGAAACCTCAGGTGAGCTTATATCACTGGCTAGTAGCATTATTCTGATGCTTAATCCGTGAACATGCTGAGAAAATCTGAGTGAAAAGGCTTTGGGCTGTACCAATAGTTTGTTTTTGAAAGACTTTTTCAAGGATACATTGTGAGCAACTTCGCACCTTGAAGGCACATAAACTTAGTATTTTAGGCGGACATCAGATAAGAGTACTGGTAAAATAACTGTCCAGAATCTACAGGATGGCATACACCTCTTTCAGAGACGTATTACTGTCATTATGAATCGAAAACTTAATATAGAATTTTTTTTCAAGAATGAAAACAGTCCCTATCCTACAAGTCTGTCTTCTACTGGTCACCTTCCACCTTCAATTGGAAAGGCAACTTTACTTAATCATCTTGAAGAAACTATGAATGAAAATGATCGCAGATTCTCAGCTACATAAGATGCCATTGTGTATGATGGAGCTTCTCTCATTAACTCAATTCTGCCGCCACGCATTTCACCTATATTCGGAGAATAATGCTTTCAGGAACTCCATTCAGACATTGTGGGATGTATTCAGAGTGTATCTGCTAAAAGGTTTGACATGGTTTGGGATATGTACAGTCTAGAAAGCTTAAAGAATATCCTTCGTGATGTTAGAGGCAAGGGAAATTAACGTCAAGTTCTATCATATTCACCTGTTTCTCACAATTGGTGTGAACTTCTTAGAAATAACTACAACAAGAAAGATCTTTTTCTCTCCTAGAAACGCATGTAGTTAAGAATGTGAGAACTGCCAAGGTCATCACTAACATAGCAGATAAATATGTCAGTTATGAAAATACTTCAACATCTCTTGTTTGACTTACTTGCACTTCTTTATAGGAGGCAGATGGATGGATTACAGTGCACACATGAGATGCAGTCATCTACGGGGCTAAAACTATTCTCATTAGAACCATTGATACCGATGTTTTTGTCCTTGCCATATCTTTCTAATTTGATTTGAGGACTTTGGGTACTGAATAACTGTGGGTTTCAATTAAATTTGGCCAGCTCACACCTGCACTCTGGAGCTTGGTTCAGATAAATCTGTCGCTCTGAGGGGCTTCCATGCGTTCACAGGGTGTGACATTGTTTCAACATTTGAATTCCATGGGAAACTCAGTGCTTGGAACACATGTAAGTGCTACGATAAGGCTACTTCTACCTTTGCTGTCATATTAACTTCACTTACAGAACTGCAACTGGATGTGCCATGAGATAGAACACTTTGTATTCTGCATGTACCATAAAAAATAATTAGGAATGACTATGGATAAGTCAATACATATTCTTTCGGCTTCAAAAGACAAATTGTTTGGCAGACTCTATCTAACATCAGAAGCACTCCAGCAGCATTCTTTGAGAGCTTATTATCAGGGCATCCTTAATTGGGATAAGTGCATGAACCAACAAGAGAAAATCCCTTGTCTAGATAATTGGGGAAGAATGAAAGTGAACCCTATTCCTAACCCAAAAACCTAATTAGTAGGGTTCAAATACAAAACTAAATAAGATATGCAACAAAAGGCGGATAAGAGTGCGTGTTGTGTGTCATGAATACTAAAACTAATCTGGGTATTTAAACTATACCCAGAACACGCAATCTGATCCGATTGCGGAACATACCCCACGGTCACCTTCAATAACAAAAAAAATGTCCTCCTAACAATTAACCTAACAAAAAGTCTTAGAAGTTGGGTAGTATTAAACCTAATGATATGTAAGTGAAAGAGATATTGCGTAAAAGGTGAAGTCTTTGAAAATGAACCATTTATTTAATATTTCAATATAATAAAAACAATTAATGACAGGGAAAAATCCCAAAACATTCAAAATAGATCATGATCCCTATAGCAAAGTTTCAAAGTTTAATTTGAAGAATGCTCAAATTATTATAGTTATTACCCCCATTAAATTTAATTAAACAATATCGTAAGTTAAATACGTAATTATATATCAAGAAAGAACAATACATTTTTTTAAATAATAAATCTCTCTGAAATCCTCTTTTTTCTACATGAAATATAAATTGATTTAATTATTGTTTACAGCTCTCAAACACGATTAAATGTCGATATAAATAATATGCCTTACATCGGCTTACCCTAAACTTAAATAATATCAAAATTATTTATTATTGATCTTAACGTTGATTAGTACACATTTAGTGATCATCGTCTAAATACTACTTTTTTATATTCCAAATAAATGTGGTGATTTCCAATAATCTCCTCACTAGCGCTATTAGCGTTCAATAAAATAAGTCCAAAAATACTTCCTATTAACAACATAATCACCTACGCTATTGTCTAAGTAGCGTCCAATAAACTAAGTTCATATAAGGTTTTCGATTATTATTTCGCTTGCGCTATCAGCGTTTAACTCCATAACTATTATCTCATAACATTGAACCCCAGTTTCAACAATAAGACAAAATATAAGTCAAATTAAAAGTTCCATAACGTAACATTTGACCAAGGAAATGTTGTTTATATTATTCTACAAAAGTTAGATAAATATTTAGTGTGCCAAAAAGAACTTAGATATTCATATATAATGAAAATTATCTGAAGTCTCAGCTTAGTCATTTCCGACCAGAGTCTTATAATATTGGTTTTATAAAATAAACAATAAAATATTATTTGACCAAAAGGAATTTAAAAGAAAGAAAAACTAAATTAATAGTTATTTGTCGAAAAGAATTTTGCTTAAATTCTAATTCCTAATCTCTGAAGCCTTAGCTTCGCCCTGCTATTGCTAAAGCCAGTATAAGAGTGCTCTTCAAATTGCACAACCAGTCTTATATATGATTTGGCACAGCTCAATTAACATAGAATGATGGGATCACAAGGGGAATGGAGACACACCAAAGAAAGTAAACGAGGGAGTGATCCACACGCAACATAAACTTCCACACTATTCTAGAATAATTGAGAATTAATTGGACACTAGTCGAAGAGTCTCTTCTTTCTTCCTAAGTTCTTTGGCCTGGGATATCTTGTATTGTGTACATGCGTTGGCGCCGCCTCAGTATCTCGTAGCTTGTTGTCACGGTCGGGCGTGTTAGTTGTGGCGGGGAGTATATAGTCCGTAGTTGGGTCAACAGCAGTCGGCGTCCGAGTAATGGGGTAAGTAAGTCTATGGTTTATTCACTTAGGCATCTTGGACTTGCAGCTAATATTACAAAAGATGGTTCAAACTGGCTAGTGAGATGGGCTTCTCTTCCCACAATATGGCAGGACTATCGTGATTTTGTAAAGTGCATAAAACGCTGGATGCTCTACAACTTCAAATTGAAACAAAAGGCGCTCCCTGGTAGATGGTGTGCCTCTCCTGTGTGTCAATTGCAAGAATTGCACCAACATGACCAGGTGGGTTCAATGTATTCTGTTTCAATAGAACTAATGTCATTGATTTCACAAATGATAGTGATGTTGTTTTTAGCTTAAAATACACTGAAGAAGATGCTCCGGATGATAGATGATGTGGTCATAGATGATATGGTCATAGATTATGTGGAAAAACATGGTTATTGAATGTAGATGAAATATATATCGACAAATATTTGTCAATTCTTTTTCAAATATTGTACCTTATGATTGTCAGTTTGTATCTGTGTAGTAATGCTATTTCAATAAAAAAAGTAATTTAAACATTTTTGTAACGTTTCTTTAAAAATCTCCTCCATTTTATTTTCTACGCCCCCAATTTAAGAGCTAACTCTTACCGCCATAAAACTTCAAGTTATTTATAAAGATATATTTAACAATTTTCGTAAAATACTTAAGCAGGAAATGAAAAAATCTATCCCATTACGATAACTACACAGTGGTAATTCCGGTCGACGTGTAGAATATCATGTCCTATGGACTTCTAACAACCTTTTATGCCTTTTTTTAATTCATCATGCCTATAAATATAATATAATATTATATATTATTATAATTATATTATATATAATTATACACCTGGATTTCATATTTTGAAATAATTGAAATATTTTAAATTTTATGGCAGCCATTTTATTAAATTTGACCACCATTTTGCTGGGGAGGGGATGGGTTTCAAGTGGGTCCGCTTACTAAACGTTGAAAATGGGTGTGGACTTGATGTATACCGAATTTGGTGCTCTCTTAATAAAGTTTTTGAAACTAAACATTAGGCTATAAGCCTCATTATTTTAAGTGCTGTTGTTTATTAACCAGCAATAGATGTCTTCCAAACATGAATACCATAAAGGGTTTAAACATCAAGAATCAGTTTGTGATACAAGCGAATAAATAATTCTAAATATTGACATTTTGGTATTCCTATCGTTTATATTACCCAGGAAAAAGGAAAACTCCACAATACTCGAATGCACATACAAACCTTAGAGTTTTTAATTTGTATTGATTTACTAACTAAGAAATAAAAATTAAATAAAAAGAAAGAAGAGCTCTATAGTACATAATATTATGTTGTTTATTTAGTTCCAAGAAATAAATTTAAATAATCCTATTTCACAAATGACAGCATAAAATGACTAAATGCATATCTTAATCTAAGACCCAAATACAAGTAGTTATCTTAACTAATGTCAATGAAGGCAAAAATAAGTGCTTTCAATTTATTATGAAAGAAACAAAATTAAACAGGTTAAATTGCACAAAACAACTATAAACTAGCTTTAAAAGTAACTAAATTTAAGAAACAAATGTAAGCACGCTTACAGTAGCTACGTGAAGGCATTTTTGAATTTAGTGCAACAAAAATGTTTATATTTACTTTAAAATAAACAAATAAAGATAAACATAATTTACAAGCATAACCATAAGAGAACTGAAAGAAAATTAAATTACTAGTTGTAATGATATCGATTTTTCCTGTCTTTTTAATATTCGCGATCATATTTTAAAGTAAATATATTAATATTTCTTCTTTTCAGTTAATATAAAGTAAAGTCATCTTTTCTATACTACGGCCATGTTTCTTTTTCTTTTATTTTAACTGCACGTGTCAGAAACAAGGTTTTTACTTCCGTGTTGTAATGCGCAGTAAATTAATAGCAGGTGCAGAGAAGCGCGTCTGTTTTCTTAAATGCGAGCTAAATTTAAAACTAACCCTATTGGTCGATGGAAAGAAAGCAAGGAGTGGTCTGGGTTCGAGGGTGTGAATTACGGGGTTCACACGGCTCGACTCTAGAGGATGCTAGCGTGGTCGACAGGGCATTCTACTCTTCTACGGCAGACGAGAGGGAAGTGTTTTACAACATTAAGTGGTGGTTTATTTTATTTACAAAACAACTTAAGGGCAAATAAATTTGTCGTTATGACAGCAAAACACAGTTTTTCTCATTTCTTGGGCAGATTTATCTCAACATCTAGTCCAATATTTATTGTTTAAATCACATGTTTTACAATTGGCGTACTCAACGAGGGGCAGTATTTAAGGCTTTTACATAGTTCAAGCCTGCTAGCAGTGGTTCTATTGAATAACATTTTGGTTCCAATGAGCTTTAAAAGAATCGGTTTTAATGTACTGTTCGTGTTGCTTTTCGGGTTCGTAAAACGTCCCTTTCCCCTTCTCACCTTCAAGATCGGTCAACCTGTAGACGAATCGATGTCACAACACAACACTGCTGAATTTGAAATTTTATTCACTCCAATTGCTCTAGTATTTATTTACAAAAAGCATTTTGGATTTTCTAATACACACCGTGTCACCGACTTTGAGTTTTGGCTTCCTATTTGAGTTTGGGCGCCGCTTGTCACACAAATTATCTCTGACTTGAAGACTATTGTTTTTTTAAACGTCTGCAGGTGCCATCTTGGTAGTGGAATGTAATGCGCCGTTGTAGGCATCGACGAGATCTTGGAAGACATCTACATAGCAATACGTGTTATTTTGGGAAATTAGCGGCGCATGCACCCTTTCAGAGTTATATTGAATCATACCACGATGCTTGCCTTCACGTATGGATTATAGGTGGTGTAGTAATGCATGCCTTCTTTATTGGGAAATTTACGAACTATACGTGACTTGAACTCTGCTCCCTTTTCCATCTATAAACTTAGAGGTTTACAATCACTTTATTTGAAAATGTCCTGAAAGGTGTGGCTTATGACGCCCCCCGCCTTTGAGTGAAGCCTCTTTGCCCAGGAAATGTTGCAAAACACAACGATGACTGTGAGAAAGTACATGGCACCCTCGTTGTATTTGCCGAGACTTGGCATATGGTTTATATCGGCTGCCAGAGATCATAAATGTTTAACACCACGGAATTCTTGCGTGGAAACTTTTTTTTATCACAGGTCTGTGTAGCGTATAAGCGTCCTGCGAACGAAGCTCTTTTCGTACACTTGCTGGATTTTTTTGGATGCCTTAATGAGCGACGCCACTACTGCAAACCCTGCCGGATGAGATGGGTCGTAGTAGATGTTGGCTAAACGGTCAATTTAACTCGGAAAGGCCACCACCTCTTTTCGTATACCCTTTTCAGTTTATTTTTATTCTAAAGGCGTTGCGACGGTGTGAGTGTTCAGGGTACGAGAGTCGGATCTTTAATGGGTGCCAAAAATTTAGTGTTTAAAACGATACCACCTCAGTAAATAATATGTTCTAGTAAAAGTTCACCTTATTTACGTGATTGTACAGGCACAGTATTGAGTACATCAGGGATGGGAAGAACATACATTTCAGGTGTGATTGTGGTGCTATTTACAGGCTGTAGAGTGTGCTGACTAAAGTGCAGATAGCGATGTATCACTTGTTTTTATAGATTCAATTTAACTTTGTCAAGTTTTGAAGCAAGGATAATTTCCATTTCTTTGTCCAGCTCGGAGACCTAGAGATTTGTGGCCGACGCCATTTGTTGGTGGTGTTGCTAATAACAGTGAAATGTTTACGGGAACACAAATATAATATTTAATGGGGCTAAAAGTATGGGTAGAAACCCTCCTCCTTTCTGAACGAGTAGTTGTCCCTTCTACTAACAGCACTCCACTCGTTTGACCACCATGCTCAACAACTGCTTGAGAGCACTTGGCCTTGTCTTCTGCAACATTTTAGAAAACATTCTAAAATAATCTTACGTAAGGAGTGTTGATAGATTATAACTAAAGACTTAGATAGTAATTAATAAACTTTCCTTAACTCGCGGCCTCTTTCATCCCACCTTAACACATTTCTTTATTGAGGGAGAGTCGCCTAGGGACAGTTTACGAGCAGCCTCTGTCAAATTTGACCGGGGTTTGGCTACGTTTGTGGAAACCTTTCGGGTCTATTACGACATTCTCCGAATAGTTTCTTTAAGCTATAATCGGATCCCCATAAGAAGAAAATTATCTTATAGTTCAAAAGTATATTAATTTTAAACTAATATATTCATAAGCAAAGTCGTACTTTTCATTATTTCAATAGTGATTCAATTATCAGGGTAAACTTTCTAATATATTTCATCTAAAATATGTGCCACACATGACAAATAATTATTATTCAAGGATATTTGACACAAAACCAACAAATGTTTTATTAATGTATTATTTTGAGATTATATTTATATTATTTAATTCATAGAACCTATATTTTCTTCTTTCCCCAAACCTCCGTAGATATTTATGGAAGATTATATATAAATAAAAACAGAGCTATTTTTTTGTAAGGTATTTTCTCTATAGCACTAAACTACAGTAGCCCCATGGTTTCTTTGGTGCTGACTGACAGATCACAGCTGACTTCTGACAATCAAAAGTGACAGTTACTAAACACATGTTTTTGCAGATTATATGATTCGGTATAGGGATACATGATTTGGTCTGGTAACTTTTTAAAGCTGTCAATTGTCAGCTGTGAACTGTCAGTCAGCACCAAATAAGCCATGGGGCTACTGTAACTTAAAGTTATTAATAATAGTTTGAGTGTAATCCGAACAGGTCGTGAGATACGGTGATAAATAGCACTACGCTGTTGGAAATCCTGAAACTCCTAAACTATATTTCAGCACCTTCTTTGAAGATCATTAGGGTCAACCTATTGTATACTACCATGCCATCATATCTGCTGGACAAAATACTACAGATCCTGTGGCTTTAAAAAAAAACACGTTAATTACTTTGTAAACATCCAAAAAACTGTACGTCTTATGGACATTTATAATGCATTGCATTTTATTAAGCTTAGGATATTTTTGATACAAACTCTACAGATTTTCATTCTGGTAATTTGTAAGCTAGCAATAGCTTGGTCAACGCTTGTCCTCCCTTTTAAGGTGGGGTAAGAGGGGACGTGAGAAAAGTTCAGTGTTTTTTTTGCAGTTTTTATAGCAAACAATTCCTTTCGGCAAAATAAATAATACTATTGCTCCAATAGAAACATAAGAGTATTTTTTTCCGCACGGTGATATCAACAGTTATTGTGGATCTTCACGTGCGCCTAAAAAACAAGCACACAACAGAAACGTCGTGGTCACGTGACAAATTCTAAGCCAATCAAAAGATTTCCGCCTCACCGGCGCGGGCTGTTCCGCTAAAGGTTTCCCCTGTTGCCGACACCTCCCCACTTGCCAACAATTACATTGACAAGATGGGGAAGTTTTGGTTGATTTGATATGCGAGTTACAGGTTGTTTTCACAGACCCTTATCCTCGTTGCATGAGCTTTAAATACATAAGACTTGGTACCAATAAATTGTTTGTACAAAGTACACGGTTTGAATTGTTTTGTAGCCCGACTCAAGACGTTCCCACTTGACAGAAGCGTCAAGCAAGGCCGCCTGCGACAGGGCTGTATTTCTTTGCGAGTTACAGGCAGCGGAGTGAGGGTGATACAGTGAATTGATGACTTTTATATCTAATGAGAGATGGAGATGATTGATTCTGAGTTTGTGTCTGCAACTCTGAAAATAATACATATTTGATTAGTACAAGATACCCTTTATGAGAGATGGAATTGAATGTGAGTTTGTGGGTGAATTTTTTTTCTTCCCCCCCCAACTGAGCATCTGAAAATAATACATGATTGATTAGTACAAGATACACTTTATGAGAGATGGAATTGAATGTGATTTTGTGGGTGAATTATATATATATATATATTACTGTCTCTATCTGTCAGCTTGTCTTGCCTCTCTACTTCAGCCTTGGGCGCTTGTAAGATCTTCGGTCAAGCGGGTCGTAGTTGCCCAGTTTTTGTATTAGTGGATTTCCATGTTCCGCACTTTGCTTGTATAACTTTTCTCGTCGTTCCTTGAATATTTCCTGTAGTGTCTTGGTCTTAGTTATTTCGTGTAGGTGATCAACCCTCGTCATTATGTCAGTTCCTGTTATTGTTCTAAGTACTTTGTTTTGTATGGTCTGAAGTTTCTTGATGTGTGTCCCTGCTGCGTAGCCCCACCCTACGCAGCCGTAGAGAATAACAGGCTGTATTACACTCTTATACACAGTTAGTTTTGTTTCCTGGTCGATTTGGTGACCTTTGAGTAGTGGGTACAGTTGTATAAATAAGGCAGTTGCAGATTTTTTGGTTCTATCTATATGTTTGGTCCAGGTCAGTTTCCTATAAATTGTTATGCCAAGTTATTTGCATTCGGTCTGAAACGGAATATCCTCTTGAAAGAGGGTGAAGTTTTCCGGAGGTTGTTGCCTTCTCCTAGTCACTACAATGGCCGTTGATTTTGTGGTGTTGAGAGTCACTCTCCATTCCGCAAGCCAGGTCTCTAGTTGAATCAGGTAGCGTTGTATTGCCAGTGTTGCGTAGTATAGGTTCTTTCCTCTAGTGTAGATTAGTATGTCATCAGCAAATAGTCGGACTGTCATTTTCGGATGTGTCGGAATGTCATCTACATATAGGTTAAATTGATAGGGTGCCAGGACCGACCCCTGTGGCACTCCCGATTTTATAAGGATCTTTTCAGACAGTGAGCCCTCGATATAGACATTGGATTCTCTGCCCTCCAAGTAGCTTCTTATGAGTCTGATGTCCCCCTGTGGTAAGTTCCCTTGAATCATTTTATGGAGTAGGCCATAGTGACCCACTTTATCAAATGCCTTATTTACATCCAGGAATATAGCAATCATATATTCCCTTTTGTTAAAGGTATCTGTGGCGTCTTCGTTGAAGTCTATCAAAGGGTGGATTGTAGAGTGGTGTTCTTTAAACCCGAACTGAATGTCGGGGATTACATTGGTCGATTCTGAGTGTTGCTTAAGTCTTTATAGTAGTACTGATTCAAATAGCTTTGCTGATGTGTTAAGTAGGCTAGGTGGTCTTCAGTTTTGCGGGAATATGCTATTTTTTCCAGGCTTAGGTATGCTTATGATCTTTGCTTTTTCCAAACTTTTGGGAAATAGAGTAATTTGAGTGCCGTGTTCGTTATTTGTGTTAGCAGGGCTATTGCGATATGCGGTAGGTTCTTCAACATTTCGTTAGTAATGCCATCTATCCCCGGGGATTTAATTTGTCGGAGGGTTTTGATGTTGTACAGGAGTTCCTCTTCCGTGATTGGGTCTAGTGGGTCGGTTAGCGGTCTTTCCATGTATGTTTTTACTCTTCATATACATCGTTATTGAAATCTATTTCTTGCACAGGGTTGGGACTAAACTGTTGTTCCAGTGTCTCCGCTATTGCATTGGCCTTATCGATGCTCGTGTAGGCCACCCCTCACTGTCCATGTATCGCAGGTGTGCCCACCTTTTTTGCGGTACCTTTCAGTACCTTTGTTATGGTCCATGATTTTTGTGTGTCAGTCGCTGTTTCCGTAACGAACGTGTTCCATTTAGCTCTTCTGTATTCGTTGACGGTCCTCCCTACTTGCGCTTTAAGACAGTTATATCTTGTTCTTTCCTGGTGTGTCCTTAGTCTCTGCCAATCTCTTTTGCTTACCTTTTTTGGGCAATTAGGTAGTTTAGGTCAGGCTGGTCGGACCTTATGTCCTGTTGTTTTTGGGAAGTCTTTGTGTTTACTATGTAAGTCTCTTGTATTGTCATTGTCAGGACGTCTATGGCACTATGGCAGCGTCAACGTCTTCTTGTGTCTCAATTACTAGGTTTCTTGGGATGTTTTCCTGTAGTTCAGTGTTAAATTTCATCCAGTTCGTAGTCTTAATATTCGGTTTGCGCCAGTTATTCTTGTGTTCGGTTTCGACATCCCACTCGCAGAGGATAGGATTGTGATCCGAGTCCAATTCTTGCAGTACAGTTAGGGTTTCATTTGTTATCTTTAAGTTGGTCATTATTATGTCCAGAACATCAGGCCTATGTAGGTAATTCGCGGGATAGTAAGTTGGAGATTCCGGTGCCAATACGTTGTATTCTGCGTCCGATGCAATGTTTTTCCAGTATACGTCCCTGTCTATTCGTCAACCGGCTATTCCAGAGTGTGTTCTTACAGTTGAGGTCTCCCCCTATCAGGAAGTGATCGCCTGTCGTCACAGTATCAAGGTCTGTTTTAAGAATCATTTTGGTTGGCGGGTTATGCGGCCACAAAGTAGATATGGCCACTTTTGTTACTTATCGTTACTGCTGTTGCCTCCAGATTCTCTGTGTCTTGTAAGGTTGATCTGTAGTGCAGTAGATAGTTTCTTATGACAACAGCCGTACCTCCTCCCCTGCCGTGTGCCCTGTCAATTCTGTAAGTGTTGTATCCTGTTATGTTGAATCTTTCGTCTGCATTAAGATGTGTTTCCCCTATTAGTGCCAAGTCAATACCATAGGTTTTCAAAATCTCCTCGAACTCATGGACTTGATGGAGAATGCCGTTGGCATTCCAACTCAGAATTCTGAGGGTATTTGCTCCCATAGGTAGAGGTTTATTCGACGTTAGTACCGAAGTAGAACTCACTCGCCGCTTCGATGATAATCATGAGCTTTGACATTTTGTCTTGAGTCTGGTTTATTTTCGTTAAGTATGTTCTGATGTGCTTTAAAAATCCGAATATATTTAGTTACTTTATTATTGCAAGTATTTCCTTAAAGTCAATTGAGGTGCTTGGTTCCCGTTCTTTCTCTTTTTGTTTCTGTGGTCCGTCTCGTTTGTCTACCAAGATATCCCTATACGAAAGATTTGTGTGTGAGGTTGGCGTCATCTTGTTTGGTAGTAGAGGAATTTCTTTTTTTGTCACTAGAGTGGATGTTTTGTTTTCAGATCTTAGTCTCTGCTCTATTTTCATTAGCTCTATTTTCATTTCTATTGCTTTTAGATATTCTGGACACTTTGAATAATTAGCAGTGTGGTTTCCTCTACAGTTCACGCATTTATCTGGGGTTGTGTTGTACTTTTTTGTGCATTCTGAGGTCAAGTGCGTGGCCATGCATTTTCGCATTTTGGACAGTTAGAACAATTGTTCTTTGAATTCCCAAACTTCTGGCACCTATGGCATTGTAGTATATAATTAGGTGATTGGATGTAATGTTCTATTTTTACCCTAGTGTGATTTATGAAGTTTTCTTGGAATATTTTCATCTTTTCATCTGTTCTTGTCATGGTACATATGAATATTGGTAATAGTTTAAAATTGTCCTGTGTGCCTAGTTCTGTTTGGGTGCGTGATTGGAATTGCCTGACATCAGACGGCGTGTATCCTATTTCTCGGAGCTCTTCCTTGATCTAGTCAGTAGTCATGTTTGGCGGGATCCCTTTAATTACTACCTTCAAAGGTCTGTCCCTTGGGAGGTGGAATGTATGGTACTCCTGGCCTGTCAGTTTGAGGTATGATTGCATTAATTTTAAGTCTTCGAGGGTTGCTACTTGTAGTTTGAGTCCCTCCTTGATGTAGAATATTTTATATGTCCATTTCAGTTTCTCCCTCATCGCCTGGGTTATTTTAGAGTAATTAGTGGTGCCCCTTTCTACAATGGGTGGAATTCTTTATCTTGGTTGTTTGTCTTTTGCACTGGTCTCCCTAGTGGGTTACTTTGCTCTTTCAGCGGTCTCCATTGGTTCCTCCTGGTCAGATATTGCGTCAAATTGATTCGTAATTTTGTTAGTTCTCGAGGGTTTTTCTTCCCTCTGTTTAGATAAAAGTTTTCTTTCCATAATAGTTGCTTCTAGGAAGCCGTCTTCGTCAGAGTCTTCGTCAATATTCTCGACGTTTATGTCTTCTTCCAGGTGTCTTGAGAAGTCCAGCGTCTGTTGTCTTTTTAGTTTCATACGTTCTTGTTCAGCAGTCATGTCCATGTTTATCTTGTGTTGTTGGCCCTATAAAGGGCCAAAAACGGTTTGGTCAATTTTACTTCTAAATGTGTGTTAGCTTTGTCTCTTGTCAACTTAACTGTTGTTGTATTCCCACTTGTTGATAAACTTACCCCTCAATCGAAGCTCGCTGAAAGTTGAGGCTTATATTCCAGGTGAAGTCAACCTTCCAACCTGTTTCTCCACAGGGACCTTGAACAGAGGTGAAGTCAACCTTCCAACCTCTCATCAAGTACTCTTGATCTCGATCTTATAATCCAGGTGAAGTCAACCTTCCAACCTGTTTTTTTCGATCTCGATCTTCCTCGATCTCCTTCCTCGATCGTTTAAGGAAATGTCTTGACCTGGTTGAATATATGTTGTGTAAAATACATGACGCTAATATTTTGAAGATGGCATCCTCTGTTGAAAAGATCGACGATAACTTCGTTGGTTTTACGCATCAGGTTGTCCACGATAATCGCCTGTTGAGCATCATTACATAGGGCATCCATTTCTGGCAAGCCCTAACAGAATATGACACGGGGCTCAGCTGGTTTGAATAACGGTTGCCATAAATCTTAATACCAGATGATTTTTATCAAAATTAACGTCACACATTGTGTCCATGTGACGAATAAAGTAGTCTACAAAATGTGAATTTCCACAGCTGGGAGGACAACTTTTCATGGCCAAAAATTAATGTTTCAAATGGTCCATAATATTTGATACTGAGCCTATAGGATGAATGAGCTTATATCTATAAAATAGGAAGGAGGGTGTGTAGACGTCAAAACACAAACATAACCATTTTATAATATTGATTCACACAAACATAATAGTTTTAGAATATAGCTCACACCATAAGAAGAATACTTAGAATATTTATTGGCAAAAAACCGAGAGATATACAATATGTATTTACAAAATATATCCCAAAAGCTTAAAGTATATGATACATGTTTAGTTGTAGGGAACAAATATTAATCTCTTGAGGTCGTTGTGGGATTAGTAGCCACGGTAATAAATATCTAAGCTAATTTACAAACCAGGCCTCTCTAACAAACAAAACTTTGTATTAAAATCTTTTAACGTATGTGATGGCCATGAATAATCATACAGAAACTACATATTCATTGCATAGTCATTAACACAATAATAGCTATTGTCCTGCCAGAACTCAAACCGGGACACCTAGATCAGGAGGTAGGAATTCTTCCAACTGATCCAAGGTGTCATACCATATTATTTAAACAAGGAAATCACCATAAATTAATATAATATTTACCGTTTAGCACATATAAAACCAAAACTAATAATCCCCTATTTTGTTTATGAAAAAAACTCTACCAATTTAGCACATTATAAAATTTCTAAACAGTTTTGCATGGTGCTATTTTGTTTTTATTTGGCATTTATTAGTTAACTATTCTTTCTTACAAATCTCGTCTTTCATTGAACAGTAATTACCAACCGTGTGCGTTCAATTCCTACATTTAGTCACCATGGGCAATCGGATCCACAGATGTCTCCTCACAGCTTATTTTCTAAAATTACAACGCAACAGCTTCATTTGACATTCAGTATAGAGTGAATTTAAAAACATTAGACAGAGTATATACGTGAAATATTATTAAGGTAAAATAATATCTAGAGTGTTATGTGAATCTGAGACATTCATCAGCGTTAGCTCATCCAGAGGGATGATTTATACATGTGTACTTTATGATAACACATGCCTCACTTTGAAGCGTTAGCCTGTTCTTGGTGTTTGTATTTTAAAAGCTCGTCAGTAATCGGGTGCCCTCGGCCAGTGGCCGATCTTTACTCATATTCCCCATATACTGGAGTTTCATGTCAATTCGCTTTGTATAGAAATAGACAGCATATTTTAGTGGTGTGAACGGGTGTTTAGATAGTTTAGAACAGTACAGGTGTGCTTTTGAAACCCAAAAAATATGTTTAAATGGTGTTTTTTTTCTGGTACATTTAGGCTGGATAATGCAATGTCTTGATAAGTTAAGGGGTCACAGAAACTGATGATATTGTGGTATTTTTAAACACTACCCTCAATAAACACATTATTATATTAATTATAATAAACACTTGTTAGCAACATATTTTAAATAAAATTGAGTTTATTTATTAAACTACCCTCAATCATTTTACATTTGGTAAAAAATATATTCAATAAACTAATTTTAGATAAATAATAAATAATGTAATGTACTTTAACCATTCTTGTTTTTACTATTTTAAAATAATATTCAGCCAGTAGTAAATTACCAACAAAATAAATTACCATTTATCGGTAGCTTTGAATCAAGTTTTTTCAATAAACTACCCTTGATTATAATAAACACTTGTTCTGACGTAATTTTATCTAAGTGTCATCCAATAAAAGGTGCTGCGTGGACACCCTCAAATTATCTATATATTTAATTCTAATACACTTATTATAAACTAATAAACTTAGATGACTCTGCCATAGTTTATTGTAATTTTAAAATAAGCTAAATATATACATTTTTATTCGACAACAAATAAATAATGAGTATTCCTGTTATAAAAGTACATTTACTCACCCATAACCATCAACAAAATGTAATAGCTCATCCGGGGTTGCGTGTTTAATACTTGAAGACAAGTTATACAATGGAAGAATTTCAAAACACGTGCTAATATTTATAGCTGTTTCCAGCTAAGGTTACGATAGAGCGATGACGTCACCAGGGAAAACCTATTGCCACATAGAGAAGGAGGATTGCGACATAATTCAAGGTAGTGATTTATTTCTGTTTCGACTTGTGTTGTCGAGCCGCCAAACTGGCACCAGGTATGAGTCATCAGGGAAAAACTATTACCACATAGAAGGGGG
The DNA here is from genome assembly GCA_902151425.1 of Timema shepardi. Lineage (NCBI taxonomy): Eukaryota > Metazoa > Arthropoda > Insecta > Phasmatodea > Timematidae > Timema > Timema shepardi. The sequence goes on from CABFVX010000842.1 coordinate 81,864, forward strand.
AGAGGTGGGAAATGATTACCTCTTACAGATCGAGGTGACTTGTCTTGTCGAGCCAACAAACTGGTGCTAGGTATGACTCATCAGGTGAAAATCATTGCCACATATAAGTGGAGTGTTGCAACATGTATGAGTCATCAGGGAAAACCCATTGCCACATAGAAGACCCATTGAAAAAACTCCAGAAATAAACCTTTGCTACATTGAAGGAACAACACAGCACAACATATCGTTAACCCCATGTCATCATGAAAATAACCAATTAATAAATGGAGGGGAAATCCATGTCAGTAGCCCCGATGGAAAAATACTGGTACCAGGGTTGTGATGACGTCACCATAGAAAACCCAGAGGAGTGTTGCGACATAACACGCAATGATGATGTCACGCATATTGGTGTCAGAGATCAAAGGTCAAATTGTGCCCATACGCCTTACACGCTACTACATACTAATACATACAGTTGTTTGATACAATGTGCTTCGGCTCAAGTCAGTTATTTTATTGGTTTACAAATTTCAACGTGCTTTTGTTATGGTTTCTCAATAATGCAAAAACATTTAAATACGTTTGTCACATTATTATATATTTCTGCCACCTTATATCTCTCACCGTTTGAGCTATACACAAATGTACTAATGACACTAATGCGTTAGGGATGATGAGGTTTAATTTATAGTAAGTGTACCATCAACTGCGTGGAGGAATAATAATAAACAATTTGGGCAATACTATGATCAACACACAAGACCGTTATTTAAGCCCCTCTCCCCTCATCATTGGCAATCAAGTTTATTGCGCAGAATGAGGCTAAGGATTATGTGGCTTCTAAAGCGTATTGTACTATGATTCTAATCTCACATAATTACATACATTTTTAATTTCTCTTGACATCTGGTAGAGAAATTATTGCTATCGTCAAAAATATCGAACTCGAGATTTAGATAAATGTCGTCGTTTCATGATCCCTTGAAACAAAAAATAGGTTATTTTCGCAATGACGTCTCCTTGTCTGCCTGTCTTTCCATTTGTCTATCTGTAGCTCGGGTTAGAGCCGAATTTTTTACTAATTGGGCTAAAACTAAATATTTGGTCTTTTTTAAGGTCCCCCGAGGGGTTTTAGGGATTAGATATCCAACCCTAAGTTTCAGAATAGTTTATTGAATGGCAAAAATAGAAACAAATCAATTGTCTCAAAAATTCACTATAACGATTTTGATTAAATTTTATATCTAGACACTGTATATTATCATAAAACAAATGGTGAATCTCAATTTTTTTTTATGAAAATGACTTTGAGGGTTCTTTACATGCGGGAAATTTTCCAATTTCCAATTTCTTCGCATCTATTTGAGAAATGGGATAACTTAGCATTGTAAAGTTGTAGTACTATTATAGATATAAATATTTTGCTTGAAATATATTTTTATCAAGGCAATAATTTCTGATATTCAAGCATATATCTATACTTTTTAATTCAGGTCCTTGAAAATGAATTTGAATTTTATGCTCTTTGGTAGACAAAGATATTTCTCAATTTTTTGTAACAGTGTTCCTTATTCCTAATGCCATAGAGAAAGTAGCAGTGTATATTATTTCATTTACGATCGATTGTGTAGTGTTTCTACAACGATGTATAGACCAATTATTTCGTTTAACAAATCTTAAAGAGTTTTTTATAATTATAAATTTTAAGAGAAAAGCGGGAGAAAGTGTGTGTGGTTCACCCTAGCATTTATTTTAAATGTATGTCCACTATGTATTATTAAGGAGAATGTTAAAATCAAATATATATCTAACAATGATTACTATGAAAGGAGATTAAGAAACCAATAAACACAGTTTTTCAATTAGTTTGATTAATTCCATTTCTCTTATTTGATCGTTTGAAGTTTTTTATACCACAAAGGAACACTTTGATTCTCTGGTGATAGATCCTTAACCAAGCATAATATACTTCCATCACGCAAAGACCCTCTTTTTAAGTCTACTCAGTATACTCCACCAACCGTTTTCTTCCCAATAGTTTCCAACTTGAAATAAAAATCACAAACTTATTTAAGAAACGTGATGACACAATATGGTCTAGTGTCACTGACAGGGAGGTCAAGGTTAGTGCTCCACTTACGTATGTTAATTGTAGTTTCTACCTAATTGGTTTTCCACTGTCCTTACTCACAAAAGCGTTTACATTAAAAGTTCTACCAATGTTTACCTACGCCAGAAGATGAAATATATGGATATCCCTAATGGATAACGTAGTAATCCAGGTTGAAAAAAACATAATTGCATACGATTCTTCTCTAAAAAGTAAAATAATATTTTTTTATTCATATTCTGATTTATATACAAACATACGGATATGAATAGACATAAAACAATAATTCCTACGTGCTAAATTATATAGTCATATATAACATAAAAGATGTCAATAAATTAATTTCATGCTATTTATCTGAAGTGAACAGTAAAAAATAAAATAAACCCACATTTTATTGGAACAGAATGGAAAAAAATACGATGGAAAGATATGCACCCGGAATTCAAACCATTCAAATGTTGAGCTTCTTAGTCAAAATCAAGAAACCTAGTGATGAAATAATTATATAAGTCCAAGCTAAATCTATAATATTGATTAATAAATACTGAAAATATTTATAAAAAACAATTGTATAGCAATATGTTTAGCAGTTTTGATTAAACACACCAATTGGTTAGGGATTAGGTTGAACGAGCAGTGAATTTGACCCCACATTACCACCCCATTTATACCCAAAGGTGAATTGGACACTGATATCATACAGTACAATTTCCCTCCCACGGTATATTGAGCCCAACTTATATACAATTTAACCTTGATCGTTTTCTCAATAAGAATTAACTTTACCTCATACATATTCTACGAGGTAACTAACTTTCAGCTGGATGGCTTCTACTAAACTTTGGTCTTCTGGTGATTTATAATATTTATTTTCAATCAATCGAATACTATTAAGTGCCCAATCCACCGTTTCACAATTATTTATTCTGGTAAAATTTACGGTGCCCAATTCACATGTTCAAAATTCTTTCAATTAAAACTAACAGTGCCCAATCCTCCTGTTCACAATTCTTTATATTCAAATCAACGGAACCCACCCATTTAAAATTCTTTCTATTCAAATCGACGGTACCCAATCTATCTTTTCACAACTTTTTCTAGTCAAATAGACGGTATTCAATCCACCCGCTTACAATTCTTTTTATTCAACTCGACGGTTCCAAATCTATCTGTTCACAATTCTTTATATTTGAATCGACGGTGCCCAATCCACATGTTCACAATTATTTATAATCAAATCGACGGTTCCCATTCAATCTGTTTACAATTCTTTCTATTTGAATCTACGGTGCCCAATCCACCTGTTCATAATTCATTCTATTCGAATCGATGGTTCCTAATCCATTTGTTCACAACTTTTTCTAGTCGAGTCGACAGTGCCCAGCCGACCAGTTCTCAATTCTTTCTATTCGAAATGACGGTTCCCAATCCACCTGTTTACAATTCCTTCTATTCAAATTGACGGTGCCCAATCGACCTGTTCACAATTATTTATATTTGAATTGACAGTGCCCAATCCACCTGTTCACAATTCTTTCCAATGAAATTGACTGTTCCCAATCCATCTGTTTAGAATTCTTTCTATTGGAATTGACGGTGCCCAATCCACCTGTTCACAATTCTTTTTATTCGAATTTATGGTGCCCAATCCAACAAAATCTCATAAAATGGTTTACAGTCCACCCTCGCTTATTGGAAAGGAATGAGGAATGTAGTAATTTATAGGAAGTCTCCCTACTTTTATATGGAAGAGGAATGTAAAACAATTTATGAAAACCCTACCTCTTTACACTTGTCTTAAATATTGAAACATGAACCGCGTATTCTCTGTCACTGTCACGGCTGGCTCAGAGTTCACTTGAATAAAATGGTTTTAGGGGCCTGAAGACTTGCACACCTATTTAGTAACTTCCTATACGTATAGTCCTCAAGGCCTAAACACAAACTACGTATTCGTAGTTGAGTAGTCCATGTCCGTGATCCCATCTTCACAATACAGATCCCTTATCACGTGTCCGTGCAAGCCAATGATATAGTCAGAGACTTCGTCCAATAAAACGCTTATAAAGGACAAATGCCAAAAAACTAGCTGATCAATAAAAGAAACTATAAAACTTTTTTTAATTAAACGTTCAGAATATAATTGAAATGTATATAAAGTATAATCACAATAAATATATGTATTGCATGATTTAAACCATCAAACTGATGATTAATTTTGCCGTGGCCTGAAAATTCAAAATAAATAGAATGTACTAGTATCCTGGATGCAAACTAAGCAATCAAAGATGTTATTGGTGCTTTTATTTCGATGCACACGCACACATTTACTTATCTCTCAAGACATCTTGTGAATATGAGGAATGCCAGGTCTCCACCATGGTTCGGATTCCACGTTAAACTGTAGGTCCTTCATTTCATCTCACAATCACCCTACCATTACAACATTAGCGTAAGTGCGTATAACCCGAACGGGTAGTAAGACGCTGTGCTAATAATTCTTATCTGTGGTTGATAGTCCGTATAGACTAGTTCTTAGAGAGTTCAAGTTGATCGAATTCTATGCAGTATGGACCTGGATAAGGATACTGATCAGAACTCTGTAGAAGTGTAGTGTGTAGACAGAACATTCTGATATTGTGGCATTGTCTTCTTACGGACCACCATCTTACGATGGGGCTTTGTAACATTTATATATGATATCGCATTCTTAATATTATACAGTACTGTGTAAACTAATGGGAAAATATAATATCTTGTCAAATCATATACATTGAAATAAAAAATCTTTTTCAGAATTTTTTTTAAACAAAATTCGTAATCCTCTTATTTATTATTTGCATTGGTGGAACAACAAACCAAATTCCAGATACGTCTAATCAAACTGGATAGTGACGGGTATGTCAAGGCTCAAATCCAAGTTGGATGTTTTTTATTAACATATTCCCTACTTATCTTCCACGCAAATAGGGTAGTAGTTTCTTTAAATTCTACTTTTCTAATTCTTACCCCATTAGCATGATTAAAATCTGAAAATCCAGAATTGGAAGTGAGAAGGGAAAAAGTGAATAAATAAATAAGAAATATGTTTGTGTTATGTTAGTTAAAATCTTTCTTGAAATTTATTTAGTGACTTTTTATAAATAGTTGTAATAAAAGTTTGATACATATAAATAAGATAATTATAAAAAGGTTACCACTATTATTCTCTTTTTGATGTCGTCATTTGGGTTAGAGCACCGATGATCATATATTTGTTTACTTGGGTACTGGTCCCTAATAGTCCGTAAAAATGTTCCTTAGAACGTTAAAGTAGATCCAACTTTCACGAAGTCTTACAGAATATGTACTTACTGCAAGGGAATATGCATACAGAATATTATGTTACCATGTAGTTGACATATTACATACTACGAGCCTCAAGAAAACAGAATATGTAGATGAGGATCAATAGCACAATGTGTGAATAAGAATTTACGGTAAAATTATATTCGATATTTCTGTTTATTTCAATGAAACAATTATAGGTTTTTTCCTCAATAAAAGGCATTTTATGCTCGGAGAGCTTCGATTACTTCCGGACGTGCCCGTGGTTTGGTCCAGCGATGCCCGAAGCATGCGCAAAGAGGCCTGGAATCTGCCTCGGTAGATCAATGTGCCAGCTGAATACTCTCCGCACAGTCCACATAGGTAAGGCCAACTGACTAATGTAGCCTAACTTTATCGATTTATTTAGATGGTAATTAATGAGTGCGTGTACCCTTTTAAAGGTGTCGTGTTACAATCGTGGTGGCAGAATATATGTGTAGAGTAGAGATTTTATCATAAAGTTTCAGATATAAATGTATTTTTTTTACCACTTCTTACTACCCATGGGGGTTCTATGGATGATTAAAGCTATATTTTAAGGAAGTGTACTCACATTTGCGAGGATAGAGAAGGTAAAACCAATTTGGAAAATCACCCTCAGTTCATCCGACAAAGATAAAAACCTCGATCTCCCTGTCATCGGCAGTCTGATCTACTGCGAGAGTAGCGCCTTAGACCATGTAAGTATCGAAGGGAGTCTGTTAATATCGTTATGTGAAATATGTTCGTAACATTCTAAGTGTGAAATGATTGCATTTGTTTGTCATATTAAACCTCTCATTCCCCCACCCCCTCCCTACCACCCTCCCACTGCATCTCACTACTCCTCTCGGCTTTACACATTTAATTACTCTAGTGATTAAGGAACCTGAGAAAGTGTACCAACATTTGGATGTAGTAAGATTGAAAATACATTTTGGAATAATCCCGATCAGTTCACCTGGAATAAATCCGAACACTTACCTCTCATCCGCTGACAAACCAGATTATATTAGCTTATTACGCTTACTCAGCGATGTGTATCTCTTACCATTGTATTTGAAAATATTGTTTTATTTTTAAGCTATTTGCCAATTTTGACAGCCAAAAATATATATTTATTAAACCTAAAGGAACATAAGGATCGTTCAACTTTTAACAGACATTTGTTAATTTCCATACCTGTGGGCACTCAGTCTTGATGTCAATCTCGTTTATTCTGAGTCGTTGATGACAGGTAGATCCGGTATGAAATTTATGCCATGTCACATTGAGGGAGGTTTTAAAAATGTATCCACTCTCACTTCATAAAAATTATGAGTACATTTCCTCAGAATTAAACCTTCCTCGCCCTACCCCACTAAGTATAACTAAATATATACATGCTGGATCGCAGTGACCATCATAGTTTATAATATATAGAATTTAAAAGTTATTACTTGTAGTTCCATTTCTCACGGTGTCATCAGTCGGGTTTCTGTCTTGTGACTTTTGAAAATAAGGGATTTCTTAAAGCAATAGCGGAATAACGTAATGAACTGTTTCCAAAGTACTATTATGTAGGACTGCATTAAAACAATATCTAAAAATAAAAATTTACTCTATATAAATCGCAATTTAATTTGGTTTGACTTTCATACAATATCTAAATGTAAAATATTTTTAATAATTTCTTATTTTGTCTTGATTAACTTTAATATGTTAGCATGGTTTGTACCCTTTTTTGTTAGTATTTATCAAGTGCATATTAAGAAGAAGAACATGTTATTAAACTTTCCTACACATTAATTTTTATGCCAATTTTAAAGAACATAGGTTTCACGTAAAATCTTATTTTTTTAAATTTGAATGGAAGGCATTTGGATACCTTTCTGAGCACCTGACTAATATCGCTTTATGAACCTGACTAATATTACGTAATATTTATCACTAGTCTACTGAAAAGATCACGCAATACATGACCTTTAACAAAAAAAAGAAATTCAAGAGCTAATATTAACTTTTTAATTCAAGTAAATGACCTTAAAACTAACTCAATCTATAATAGAACACACTATTTATACTGTAATAATAAACTTTCATGTGGATGTATTTTGTATGTTATCAGCGTCCTTCTATCCTTACGGACTATCCACATAAGTATATCAAAGAGGTAGGGAAGATAAAGGCTGAATTTTAAAGGAAATATATCCGATTATGCATGGAGCGTAAGTGTGGGATCATTTAAGGAAAGCCACCCTCACTATATCCAGTTGGGATTCAAACATTAGTCTCTCCAGTACCAGCAAACCACCAGCTGCTCATGTATTCCACATACGCACCTACAGGAGGGTTATTTCACTAATAAACTATTCACAATGTATTTAATTAATTCTCAGTAGTTAGCTAAGAACCCCTAAATAAGTACTCAGCAACGAGGAATAGTTATATATATTTATACTTACACTATAAAAGATCGTTTTTAAACGACTGGAGCCGTTTAAAGGTGAGCACTCAGAAAATATAGTTATTTCAGAGTAGAAATTAGTTACTGTGTGACCCGCTTTGGTGGGTGAATAGCCTAAGTCGTCACTCTTATGCTAGACTGGCCTGATGATGACGGAGATATCGGGATTCAAATCCTGGTGAAACATACTGAGGATGGTTTTCTTAAAATGATGTCCCTGTCTACTTGCACGCAAATGTGGGTAGATTATCTCTAAAACTTTTCCTTCCTCATCCCTACCTTATTAGAGTTGTTATCATATTATTTGTATGCGTATATACTAAACAGTTAAGAAGATGAGGCGATGAAAATAAAATCTTGTGTCACTTATTGAGTTGAGTGTAAGCTAATGTTTGACTTTGACACTAGAATTAGGGTGTTTGTGTTTAAAGTCCCAGTTATGTGTATTGGGATAGTAGATTTTCCCCTAACTCTTCTCTATGCAAATGATTGCACATTTAATTAGAATTGGATTTTCTCAACCTTTCTCCTTGGGAATGTGCTTGCAAGCCGTTAGTAGCCATCACACCAGCATTAAATGAGTTCAAAAATACTTTTGAGTCATAGGAATTTCCTTTAATATGGTCGTTGATATTTAAGAAACGCCGCTTTCGTGGCATTTAACTGTGTGTATTGTTTTCAAAACATAAAGAAAGGTTGGTAGAGAGGCTATCACTCCTAACTCTGATATGTTAGACTTAATTTGGTTTGAATTCCTCCAACTAGATTAAAGGTGTTGAGCCATTTTTTTTTCTCTTATATCCTGTTTCAAGATAGATTCTGATTGAGAATTCTTTAAAACTACCTTCTCATTTTGTATCCGTAAAATGAAGCTTTTTTTTCTAATTGCACCGCGTCTTACTACCCGTTCGAATTATACACCTGTATACCAAACTATTCTAATGAGCTAAGGATTAGGAATGCTGAATTTTGAGAAAGTGTACACGCATTTTCATTGAAGTATAGTGAAAAATCACAATCAGTACACCCGAACAAGACGAACCTCAATCTCTACATCATCGGCAGTCTAATCTGTTCATAGAGTGATGCCTTAGACCATAAGGCCAAAGAAGAAAGGATTAAGAAATTATTAACCTTAATTCGCATACTAGTAGTTCGTGGTAAAAATCTCCAATCTCGACTCGTCTGATTTTGTAATTAAAGGGATACATGGTTCTAATTTCTGCTTGGTAGTCCTAAAAGGTTTTTAGCTGAACTTTTACCGAAATTCATGTATACTCACTCCAAATAAGTTATATATTTCTCCATCTCTACCCCATTAGTGCAAATATGTAGGTAGCCCGGAAGTAGAAGTTATAAGACGTGGTGCACGGTAATGCAAAAAAAAGCACTAATGATCAGATAATAAAATATTATAATAGCTTTCTTTAGTGAATTTATTTGATAATATCATTTGCCTGCGGTTTCACTTGCATTAAAAAATATATCAACACATTCAATAACTTTAAATGCTAAAAGGAATTAATCATCAACAGCAGTGTTTTATGAGCTTAAGAAGATTCAAGAAGAAACATGGGCTCGCCACTATACCCTCCCCACCATATCCCAACTAACGTTCCATCTTATCTACCCGCAATATTAATAATAATAATATTTAGCACCACGTCTTACTAACCGTTTGGGTTATACGCTTTAAGTACTAATTACTCTAATGGATTAGGAATTGGGAAGGTTGAATTAGAAGAAGTTAGCCCACTTTTGCGTGGAGGGAGAGTGGAAAACCATTAAGGAAAAACCACCCCCAGTTCACCCGACCGAGATTTGAACCTCGATCTCCCCGTCCTCAGCAGTCGAGCTCAACACGACAAGCGCGTTAGCCAACTACGCCACCGAGGCGGGCTACCCGCAATACCAGCCGTGACGAATTTTCATTGACTACGCCCGGTTTTGTCTGTACTATTTCGCTCGCTGAGGAGATACTGTGATGGTATATAAATTGTTTTCTGAAAAATAAGAAGTACATTAGAAGAAGTCCCATTTCGAATAAATTAAAACTTTCTTAGTTTAATGGAAACAAACGGACAGACCTAAAAACATTCTAAAAATTAATTATTTGGTGCTCTTATAATTTATAATGCACAAATAAAAGGAGAACACCTGAAAAATTATGTTGTTTAATTAGTGTACACCTGTTCCTCTAATGGGGGCTGTATAAAAAATATTTGATCTTATACTATACAAAATTAATCAAAGGGAAAATTAGACAAATCTTAAATCATCTATAAATATTAATTCCTTATTGTTTTAAATTGAGCTACAGAATTTTTTAAAGTAGGCCGACTAAACACAATATCAAAACACAGATTATAATCAAAATGTGTTAAAAGACTATATTTATTTTAAAGATTTAATTTATAACTTCTCTATACACAACATGTGTACTCTCGATTAGTGATGCTAGTTAAAAAGTAAAGAAGAGTAACTTAGCATAAATAATTAGTTGTTAAAGTGATAAAAAAAATGAAAATGACACATAACTGTAACAATATCCAATATAGGAAAACAATTATTTGTTTTTATGTATTTAATTTGAAGCCAAATTTTATCAAATAGTTCTAATCCACCATATAAAATTTTCGATTTTAGGACTTTTATAGATAACATTGTTTTAAAACCTATTAGCATGCCTATTTTTAGATTTCTAGGATTCTTACAGGTGTTTAAAAAGTCATGTTGACAAACATCAATACTTCATTGAATTATGATGATAAACATCTGACTTCACTCTTAGTATAATTTCCTATTCAAAATCCAATAGACATTTATGGTTGTCTAAGATTATCCCTTTAAACGTAATCAAATATTTCATTCTGCCCCACGTGAAATGGTTTATTTTATTTGTTTATGAATTTTTTTTTTTGGGTGATCTCTTTCTCCCTTTACTGTTCGTTAATTTAAAATACTTTTTTTTCAGAGTGTTTGGTGTGACTCTTATACCTACCTGACATTTAAATCTTCTAGCTTACCACATGGATAATTTTTATTTAAGCCCCACGTCTTAATTTCTGTTCAGGCTGTACGCACATTATGTAGGCTATTATTCACGATAGTGAACAAGGAATGGTGAAGTTTGAATTGAAAGGATGTGTACCCTCATTTGCGTGAAGGTAGAGGGGAAACACACTAAGGAAAGACCACTCTCAATAGGCCTATACATAACCTGTACTTTAACCCCCATCTCCTTATCATCGGTAGTCTAGTCTATTGCAAGAGTAATTCCTTAAATCATACAGCCACCGAAACATGTTGAGTGGGATGTAATTTTTTACGTTAAGTTTGGGAAATCTCTATAATCACTATTTCACTAAAATTACTTCACCATTTCACTTAAATACTTCAAAATATATTTAGTAATTATTTGGATATTTATAGTAATTTCACTACATTTCTGACATTCGTTTTCTAAGTTTCTGTTGAGTATACACTGGTTTGGACGTTTGATCAACGAAAAAGACAGAAAACCGATTTCTATGTATTTTGGCTGTAGCTATAGCATCTACACACATGCCCACAAACATATAGACACATACTCGTACATATAGAAATAAATACCCGTCCTATTTTATTTATATGATGATTGATTATTGGTTCATAATGTCAGACTTCTCATAGTTTATGAATTATAGCTCTCGACAGGTTAAAAAGTAGTGTTCTGAAGCCATTTTTTTACTCGATATGGCCCTAATGTCTAGTATAAATTTATCTAAGAGTTTTAAAAAAATGTATCCAGTGAAAATCCAATAAGCACAGGTTGAGCAAGATTCAAACCTCGATCTCCCCGTACTTCTGCAGTTTAGCTCAGCTCGACTAGCGCGTTAGCTATCTACGCCACCGAGGTGGATGGTAATTAGTACATTGGCGTACAACCCAAACGGGTAGTAAGACATGTTGCCAACAAATAAAATCATACTAGATGAGCTTGATGTGTAGATCCACTTGCCCGCCTATGTTTACGTGCACAACCTATTAAAATAATGATTTTAAAATAAGCAACATTTTGCTTTTTGGGACTAATGTATAAATATATAATTATAGTGAAATTTAATATTAGTTTGCTGTTAAATAATCATTTTTAATGTTATTTCAGATTTGTGACCCGTGTGTGAAACCAGCAGCATGAGCAGACCGGCTTTCATAGACGACGGTTACAACGATCAATCCCTTCCTGTTCCTATACAGATCTTTTTATGGAGACAAGTCAGGTTTGTTAATATAATATATTAAAGTAAAATACTTGTCAGAAACATTAATTTAGCATCGTATCGGTCAGACACCTTATCTCAGTCGGTAAAGTGTTTTTCTACTGAGCTAAGTGTCCCGGTTCCTAAACCCTTGCATGACTGAAACACTTATTATTGATGAAATGTTGGTTTCCTCTTTTATGGTGATGAATTAACCGTCGTGGATTGTATGTGCTATCTGTTCTATATTTAAAATAACTTGTAAGCTACTTGTTGATGTCATCAGTTGTTTCAGAAAGTGTACGTAGCTCAACTAAATGAAAAATGAAAAAGCACTAGTTTTACTCTCTGTCATGATTATTTTCATTTAATTACAATAATGAGCTAGTAATGAGGAAGGTTCGAATTAAGAGTAAATGTATTTACTCGTCCTTGCGGGTAGGGAAAGTGAATGGAAACATAGGTTTTGTCATGTTTACAGTTTAGGAAATACAAACACAGATTTATTTTAAGTCAACCACTATAATGCTTTACTATAATATTAGCGTTATTTTAATGAAAATAAATTATCAAAAGTTAAATATGTAGACAAAATGATCAGACAAATTAATATTAGAAAATAGGCTTGATAGCTTTAATAGCTGTTAGATAGGTCCCTTTCTATGATAAATTGACTGTAGATAAAAAAAAATCCCACTAGGACTTGAAACCAAACCTCACTGGTCTGCTTAAATTAGACAAGACCAATTTAACGGCTAATTTACGTTCGCAATAATGTGTGCATTTAAAAATGAATTTCCTGACAAGTGCTTAAACGTATTGTATATTAATTTATGCACGATCTATATATATATACATACTTTTATTTTAGAACCACGTCTTAGTAACCATTCCGGTAATACTCTTATCTACTTATTATGATAGATATTATGAATTATTATAGTTATATTAAGAGGAAATATACCAGTATTCGCGTGGAGAGAGTGTAAAATCATTTAGGTAAACCACCCTCAGGACAACTGAACCTCGATCTCCCCGTCATCATCAGTCTAGTCTACTGGGAGAGTAATGCCTTAGACCATGTGGCCACCTAAGCAGGTAGTCGATAGCTCATCTACCTAATAAAGTAAGAGTTCTAGGTTCAATTTCTGATAAGACTTTAAAAAAATGATTGGTGAAATTGGGGCTTTCCCTCTTAAAGTGATTAATTGATGGCTTGGGGACTGTTATGAACTAGACAGCCCTAAACCCCAGCCAATTAAGAAAGTGCGCGTAAATTCACCAAACATTTATATATAAATAATACCTATCACTTACAAATCTATCTATGCTTGTATCCATGTATAGACCTCATTAACTCATTTAAATGCCTGAAATCTAAGGTTTTGAATAGTAGCTTCACCCATTCTTTGAAAAAGTAAAGTACAGTAATGTTTAATATTTACATGGTTTTAAATTAGGAAAGTTTTGGTTCAGTTAATCTCCTCGTTAATAAGATTGTACCTCGAAAATCTTAACAGGTTTCATTTCTTAGCACGTTAGCTTTGGGCTCTTCGATTCAGAGTTATATAAGTGTAAGAACATTATTAGTAGATATATACAATCAAACTATTATAGTTGTCATAAAATTAGTTTATATATTTCAATACATAAATACTTATAATTTTTATATACACTTTCACACTCGATAGCCAATTTTTCAAACTTGTTATAATACTGAAAGGCGAATAAAATAGTTAATTTTTAATTTGAAACCAAAAACGATAAAAAAAAGAAACTGGTTTAAAAATTCTAGAATTTTGGGATCAACCTAATACTATTTTAAAATACTTAGTATACAATATCATTGTAAATCCTAGATATATATATATATATATATATTCCTTCTGTGTGTGTGTGTGTGTGTGTGTGTGTGTTACCTTAGCTAAGTCGGTAGCGTGTCTGCCTACTGGGTTAAGAGTCCCGGTTTCTATTCCTGGTATGGCCGAAAAATTTATCATTGGTAAAATATGTGTTTATCCTTTCACATTGATAAATTGACGGCTGGAGACTGGATGTTATTACTTTCCTAGTCTTAAGTTAGATTATAAGACATATGAAACTACGACAAACCTAAACAGATGTTAGTGAAAAACATGGCGTGAATAAAAGACTGACACAGACCACAAGCTGGAAACAGTAATGGAAGTAAAATATGTGTGTTTGTCAATCCATAGCCTCCAGAATTTGTTGGATGACCCAGAAAGGTTATATTTTGCATCTATATATATATATATATATATATATATATATAGTATAGACCATGGGACAGAATATAAAAAATATGTATTTTCACTTGTCAATTATTTTCAATCGGATTTTTTCTAAGCATTTACCATAATGCTTACCAGCTCCTCTGCCCTCTGTACTGAAAATAAATTTAAAAACCAAGAAGACCTAAGAAACTGACGTTTTGCAAGCATAGACTCTAGCTTAAAATGGTTAGAAAATAATGGCTGTTCGAAAATTCTCATAGTGGCTCTTCGAAATTAAGAGTTTATCAAAAATCAAAGAGGAAAAACCTCTAAGCCCAGAATATCCAGGAAGCTGAAATCTTATAAGATTGTAGCACCTTGCCCGAAATGATGCATGATTTCCAGGTAAATGAAAATTTCCATGGTTAACCCCAAATTGAAGGGAGGGGGTTTCCAAGAAATCAAAGATGAATAAATCTTTAAGTCCATAGAACCTGGGTAAAAGAAAAGTGAGAAAAATACTCGCAACCTTACGGGGGTCTCGCTTCACTGCTTTTGCCAGGTGAGTCCTTGAACACTGGGCCTCACTAGTGTCACCGCTGGATGATGATAGAACCAAACGCAGCGATCCTAGTGTTGTAGGACTTAATCTGCCAAAAGAAGGTCAACTATTTTAACCTGGAGGTTGAGTATTTGGGTAGGTATATTATTTGTCTGTGACCTGTGTTGATAAATTTTGCAGGCAAGTAGATCCTGACCAGAAATGGTACAGGATTAATTGGTGACCGAGTCCCCAAACTGTGTCAGGGTATAGGGGGTTTCACAAAATCAAATTCGAAAACATCTCGAAGCCCAGAAGATCTGAGCGACCAACTTTTTCAGCCAGGTACCTACTAATTAAAATATAATTATATATACGCTAATATATAAAGCCTGCTGGCCATAGGCTTGACTAAATTGGACGCAAATTATATTTTTAGTACAGGTAGTAAAAGGAAACTTTATTATCCGTACATTTAATTCATGAATGGTTGTAAAATAATTTCCATCAGACCAAAAAAAAACTAAAATCTGGCTTTGTTAGGTCTTGTCCCATGGTTTCGTGGATATAATATTAAACATGTGCGAATTTTCAGTTTTAAAGTTTATCAAAAGCTTCTGGAGGCCATGTAAAAACACAACCCCACTAGGAATTTTTATATATATATAAAAATTCCTATATATATATATATAAATTCCTAGTGGGTTTGTGTTTTTTGTGTTTTATATATATATATATATACGGCCTCTAGAAACTCTCGGTGAACTTTAAAGCTGAAACTTTGCACGCGTATATATTATATCCACGTGACCATGGGACAAGATCTAACAATGCCAGATTTTCAATTTCCTATTTTTGTCTGATAGGAATTATTTTACAGCCTTTCACGAACTAAAAGAACGAAGAAAAAGATTTCAGTTTTCAACTTATACTAAAAATATAATTTGCTACTTATTTATTCAACCCTATTATTGCAGGCTTTTTATATTAGTGTATCTACAAAACGTTGTTTACGATGTATTAATCAAACCATTGATTTTTTAAATCGTGTGGTATATTTGAACGTGATAACTGCAGTATCTAAATTGGTTGCCATGTAGATATAATTTTAAATTCTCTGTGTGAACATAACGTTGCCCAAAGTATGCAATAGGTCTTAGAGGTTGTTTAAGCTTCATATCCACAATGAGATGATATTATGATAGTGATTACAATGGTTTGTAGCCGGTGGGAATTTAAAACCTTGCCTAAACCTAAATTAACCACCCCTTAATGACTATGGAACAGTTCCCATTTTAGGAAAAATTCCTGTGGTTCCCCTGGGAATCAAACCTGGGATCTCTAAATCAGTAGCCGGGGATACTTACGTCAAGACCAAGAGGCCATTCATGACATTGATTTAGAAATAGTTAATATTTTAGCTAATTTATTAGAACTAATATAAAAATTACCTGAAACATTTTTTGCAGATATTATTCCTGACACTATCTTGTAAATTCGGATACGAATTCAGTAGGACTAGAATATGTATTTTTTCTCCATGCTAATTTCCCATCTTGATGAAAATATGGTGAATTTACTCTAAGATAATCCCTCTCATCATGTTATACTTTATTAGCTCGCTCCAATCTCAACAAGACAACTTTTTCTAAAGCATGCTAGTAACTAATAACTAAAATATTAATAAGTATATCACTAGATAAAGTAAAAAGCAAAAAACTAAATAAATATTTTAAAATAAGTGAATTTATTATTTTGTTACAGTCCATTCATAAGGCCTAAACTCGGAAAACTTCACGAAGCTTCATGCATGGTAAGTCCTACTTTCTGAAAAATATGTATGTAATGATTGTACACATGTTCATTGAAACTAGCGTAATAGCACTTTAATCAATATTAGTATTGTATAAATGTGGGTTTCTGTGTAGGGATGTATATATATTATTTTATAATAAAATACATATATGTGATTATAAAACCTTTTTATTTTATTTTTTGGAATAAAATATCCATGGCAATAAAAATAAATTGCTTTTGCACCCTTCGTTTATCATGTAAGGTAGCTAGCTTATCTTGAATGGTTGCACAATGATATAGTTTATAGATATTGTCTTAGTGTAACTCAAACACCGCTATCTTTCAGGGTAAACTGAGTGATTTTACAATCTATCAAATTACTATACTGATTACTCTCTAGTTAAATCACTAACCAAACTAGGATTATTAAAAGTCGAAGAAACAGCGTCGTTGACTACCTAAGAGTCTAAGTGTATTTACGTAAACTATTAAACTCTAAGCGTCATGCCAACAGTGCGGAAAATTATCTTCATCGTGCCGTGTTTATTAGTTTTCTAAGAGTTTAATTTATGCCATTAATACAATATGAATGCGCATGTCATGACTGATTAAATAGTCAAGCTATTGTAAGTTAAGTATTGTTAATAGTCACATATAAATATATCATTTTACATTTTAAAGAATATTATATTTATATGTGATTATAACCGTACCTAACAGTTATAATAGCTTGAATAAATTATTCACCATGATATGTGCATTTGTACAGTTGTCATTTTACTATTGGCAGCATAAAGCTCTTCTGAGACGAAGGTGCCTGCGTTATCTGATTGCTCGTGATGTTAATTGTTCACTCATTATGTTGCTGACAATTCCCACACGTCAGTCACAGACTCTGTCTTACAATATAAAGGAATAATGACCTTGTGCACGAGATGAATCCTGGATATCTAAGTGGTGTCATATGATTCTAAGGATCCAGGGTTCGACTTACGTGCTTAGGTATATTTTTACAATTTAAATAATATTAACTTAGACAAATTATTAGTACAAGTGAAGTTTTACTCAATTATTTAACATTTATAACTTGGAGTGTATAGCCACTGTAAAGTAGGATCAGGATGAAACATATTACTTAAGGAATCCACCAAGAGGTTGTGTCAAACCTAGGTACTCAACCCCAAGAAACCTACTTTCTCATTGAGTGCCAAATGATTGATATGGTCACAGCTGACACCAAAGTTAAGGTTTTTCGATGCCAGCACTGTCTCCCAGCGGCACGGTAAGTTGTCTGTCAAGTATGAGCCCATGGATAGGATGGTTGCAGCTCATGGACAAATTTCGCCTCCGTCACCAAACTCACTGGATTCAGCTCAGATAGTTTGCTTCAGACTCGTATAAATCATAGACATCGTTGAACCAGAACCCTAAGGCCCCTTTCAATTGGTCCGGGTGTTCGCCCGTCGGGATAAGTCCAAGAAGGACAGCGCCTGGGTGTTGTCTTCACACGATTAAAAATATGTGTCAGAGTGTCTCACGGGTCCAGACCCTTTCTCTGTATTGAAATCTTGCGAATTGCGAAAGTAAGCAGAAGCAAAAAATTGATGTGCTCACTTTGTTAAGATATCGCCAAAAAAAATTAACGTTTTAGGAAAGTTTATATATTATATCTGCTAGGATGTTCAATGCTTTCTTTCAAGAATTTCCAAGTCTACTTGTTCTCGTACTTTCGTCATAGCTATAGTGGCTAGTGTAAACTATACAATTTTAAACAACAAACAAAAAAACCTCAAAAACACGTAGTAGAGCACTGAAACGACAACATATCCGGATCATGTGAAGGCACTCATTGCACGTTGTGTTCCGCTAGAGTGCCTAGTTAGATTAATGGACATCTCGCAAGTGCAAATTCACCCAACGCTTTGAAGAGGCTGCAGCCGCAAAGGTGATAGAATTCGCTATGTATTGTGTAGAAAATACTTTCCTGTTAGATAAATAAAGAAGTAGCTTAGGGTGACCTGACGGTCTAGGGGTAAGGTGTCAGACTTCTATGCTGCTGGCCGGGGTTCAATCCCAGGTCCCTACAAAGATGTATCTGATTACCAAACCCTTCCCTCCCCTCTGACAAGACATCTTGTGACTGTGAGGAATGCCAGGCCTCCACCGTGGTTCGGATTCCACGTTAAACTGTAGGTCCTTCATTTCATCTCACAATCACCCTACCATTACACATTAGCGTAAGTGCGTATAACCCGAACGGGTAGTAAGACGCGGTGCTAATAATAATAATAAAGTAGCTTAGGGTGGGCGGCCTACCATCCCTTTACTGGAACGTCCTCCTTTACCGCTAGCCTTAGAGTTATATAAGGTGGGAGAGTAATGTTTAGGGTATTGGTTTAGTTAAAACATTAATTTTATAACCAATTTGTTGAAAACACAACAGACCTATTGACATAAATGGACACAATATTTTAAAACTCCTTCAACGAAAGGTATTTTTTTTCAACTGAATGTTAGTTATTTCCCTTTCCATCAATTGTAAATTCATCAGCTGTAAACCACAAAAAATAATAATTTACGTACAAATACTAAATTTAATAATAAATATTTACTAAGGTTGCCTCTAAAATATTCTCTTGATGACAAGTCAAAGCTAGGAAATGCAGTGCAATTCTGAAAGGACAAGTGCTGCCAGAAGGAGCATTATATGGAGGGGAAAAGAAGTATATTCTTCGTCTTTCCACCAGGTTACAGGTCTGTATTCTAAATTCTTCAATAATGTCCTTCCACCAGAACAAGTTATTTAGCAGTCAGCACTCTACCATTAAAGTAATAAAATAAATGCCTGTCAAAGTATTCAAATTAGTAGATATGGTTATAGTGACTAACATAAAACTATTTTGATGTATTTTAAAACATTTATTTAAAAGTACTTAATTTGTTTTATTTAATATTATTTGCTTAAAAATATAATATTGTTTCAAAAAAATATGCTACAATTAGGAAATATAGTATTATCTGACATATAAGGTTTTATAGCTATTTTTTATTTATTTTTTAAGTAGAAAATGAGAAATTTGATTTTTTAATAAGGCTTAAACATTTATTGGTGTATCTATCAACTTTATTAATATAGCGTACATAAAAAAATTGTTTCTTTCTAGTGCCATGAATAAAAAAATACCTTAGCTAGACTTGAGAAATAATTTTGGGTAGTATATAATTTTTGAATCAAACTTGTAAACTATTCTTATAATATCATTTCAACACAATTTCTCACAAGCATCCCATTTTTAAAACTAAGTATTTAATTCCGTATTGGCACAATTCTTGTGAGCCTACTGTCCTATAAACTTCGCCTCTCCCTACTGCTAGAAAAACTCATCGGGTGGTATGGTTTGAACCTGAGAATAGAATTAACAGTGTAGTTTTAGATTGGGAGCTCGGAGTATATCATGGGCTCGATTCTTGGTCTATATTGAGGATACACAGGATTGTTTATTGGGGCCTTACCTAAGATACACTTAATTTTGATTGAAACACCACCCTCAATAGCATGAACTGTCTTAAGGACATGGTTCATTATCCCTACAAGGACGTCTCATGGTATTTCAGGAAAGTTCCCAACAATGCTAATAAATATCATTCTTGACTATCGGCATCATTTTACTCGAGGTCTGGGCAATGGCGTGCCTAGCTTTAATATAGCAAGACTATTTTAATATATGGGTCATTATCGTTAACAACCCATAATAGCACACAGTAATTAATGGAGATATATTTGTACTTGTAATTTTTTTAAACATTAATCTAAGGTACGTGGTACATACATATATATGCAATGATGCAGAGAAAAAAGTATCCTCAAGAATCTTGTGAGAGACAATGATCTTGAACTCCCTAAATTAGGTACTTTCTAAAATAACTAAAACGAACTTTAAAACTAATCTTTGCACAACCACCCCGTGACAATCCAAATCTGATTTATCAGAACAAACACGGTTGATCACGCACGACACAGGGACTTAACAGTGAAGTTGGTCAAAGCAAATTCTAGATGAATTTTTGTCTGGAAGCTGCGTGATGCGATAAAATATTCAGTCCAAGTATAAAAGGATGGTCATTAAGATGTTTGCTTAAGAGTCTAAAATTCAATCTTCCTCAAATCTTTCTCCATAGACTATGCACTCTGTCTTTTCTTCAACTAGTTTTTTCAAAGGTTGTTCAGGCATTTTGTTAACTTTTGAACATTAGTTGTAATTTAATGATTTTGTTTCCGTTTATTCCTACATTTTTTACATATCTTCATTTTTATGTATCAGTTTTCTTCTATCTGATCTATTAAGACTCAACGTCCGTGTATCACTCAAAAAACCACGTATTCGTCAAACATTTAACCTACATTCTGAAACTACAGACACTGGTGACATGTGGGTGATTATTGTGTAGAAAATTCCAGTTGAATGAGTTAACGACTGTGGCATTCTTGTTGTCAAAGCTTGTCCAGTTGTTGAAACTGATGAGAGTAGTGCCGTTGAATTTGACATTTGTGGAGTAATGGAAGTTGACATATTTACGATTGTATCTCTAAACATCAAGAGATGTGAAGGTATAGAAGAAGAGGCTCTTTTAAATTCAAAAAGTTGACTATGAATTGGCCGATTCCTAATTTGAAGGGAGTGAAGTTCTAGGAGATTCTGGTTATATTTTTCCTGGTAAATAAATTAATTTTAGTTTTTTTTTCTAACTCAATAATAACTTGTCAATGGTTCTTATAAAATGTATTCACTGTGGTCCTTAGTTTGTCCGGTTCTGGGAAAAAGCAAGATGTTCAATACAAGCCGATAATCGCGTTTTACTTAGCTCAGTAATATGGGTAGGGGAAATTGTGAATGTTGAGGACGATTGAAATGGAATTTTAACAAAGCTGCAAACCTCATTGGTCACGAAATAAGCATTATTTTCCTGTTTAGTGAAGCTTCTTGAGAATGTTCATACTACTCTAACGACATTAAACATTCAAAGGCTTCGTAACAAAACATCACTCAAGGAATTATGTGGTGATTCTATCAAGTGTTAAGTTAATAATTCATGATGAGGAAATGACATAAGGTCGGCATTGAAATTATTCCAGAATCATGAATAGTATTTTAATTATCTATTTACTTATTGTATATTCATGACTCGTTTACGAGCCTATTTAAAAACTACTTAATATCTAGGTAAGTGTGAAATCCTGTTTTAATTACTGGAAAATAATTAGGTTTTTTAATAGACTTTTGCCATTGTCTAACAACGCCAAATATATTAATTGTATGACACATTTGGACAAACCTTTTCGTAGGTATACTAAATTATAGCTTGGAACAAAATTTTCAAAATAGGTCTCTGTGAATTAACCTTAAGAATAATGTGTTGTTAATGGTTATAGTTATTCAAACCACGTCTTACTACCCATTCAGGTTGTACTCACTTACACTAATGTGTAGTAGTAGGGTTATAGCGAGTTGAAATGGAGGACCTGCAGCTTAACATGGAATCCAAACCACGGTGGAGACATAGAATTCTACACATTCACAAGTTGTGATTAATACACGTCTGGTCAGAGGGGAAGAAAGTGTTTGGCAATCAGATAAATCTGTGCTGGGACTGAGGATTGATTCCCAGACCCCCGGCACAGAGATCCAACACCTTACCTCTAGACCCCTAGGTCATCTGTTGCTTAAGTATTATACAAATATAAATTTCAAATTAAAAATTTTGCGCCATTTAAAAAAATATTCAAAAATTAAGTAATTGTATAGACTATTACCCTCAAATCATTTAATATTTATGAAAATATAAAATCACGTTTTTACATTATCATTAAAATGAATTCCTAAGCATTCATTTTGAAATTAATTTAAAGGGTATTTCTTAAAATATTCTACACTTTCTAAAGTCTGTCAAAATTAAACTAAACTTTTTATAAAAACTTGGAAATATAAACATAATGATAGCTTACATATTATAAAGAAAAATAGTAAACAAATACCCGTTTTAACAGGATCTTTTTAAAAACATATTATATATATATTTATAAGTAAATTAATATCAAATCAGATTTTTTTTTAATATTATTATAAACCGTTTGAGACCATATAGTTATACATTTATTTACCATTATCCTGTTTTGAAACCAATTGCTTGATCCGTTTTTAGAATATATTTAATCCAAATAAAATTGGTCTTCAGTAAACTAGTACCCTCAAACGAGCTTTAGTCCAAAAAACCTCTACAAAGTTTTATTTATAATTTCAAACACTCCCCAAATATAGATTTTAAACAAAAAATGTTTTAGAAATTTTAAAATATTTATAATTTTTTTAGAACACTCATCCTTAAACCACGTTTCAAAAAACTTTTACCCAAAAACCACAATATAATTTTCAGAACATGTATATAATGTTATTTTCGAGGTTAAACATTTACTTGATATAAATGCCAAACAGAATCATTAGTGTCGTTTTCAAAATAATTGTATTAAAAAATCAATTATCAGTAAAATAGTGTCAAATAAAATAAAAAGTCCCGGATCATCGCTATATAACATCTAAATATAAAGTTTTAACCAAATCCATCAGACCGTTTCATATATATGGTCAGGAAAAGACAAACAAATAAGGAGACATATAAAATAAGAAAAATCAAATTTTTGGATTCGGAGTCATAAAAAACTTAAAGATTCATCATAATTACGATATAGAAATCTTTCATTTTTAGTCTAATTTACTTTTGGATAAGAAAGTAAAAATAAAGAAAAGTTGTATGAAATTTTAAAAAGTTAAGTGCTAATGATAAATCAATAATAATAAATAAATACCTAAGCTTAGCACAGTTACATATTTTATATATTATTGATTTTAATTTGGTCTAAACCACATTAGTGGTAGTATGGTACAAAGCATTAATATCATGTTGGACTTGATGGCTAATGGGGAGGGAGAGGGTTTAATGTGGAGAGATTGGGGTGCCAATCCTGGTTGGGTGTACTCCGGGTGCTTCTATTAAAGGCTATTTCACTATCCCGCTATAAGAATGTTGTTACAGTTACTCATTAATCCTTCTATCCTCATTCCTACTATAATAACGTTATAAATGTATACGTTCAGCCTTAACCGGAACTTCTAGATGGGTAAAATAACTAGTTTAAAAAAATGACTATAATATAAGTTTGTCAGAAAAGGGCTTGAAATCAGAAGCATAGTAAATTCAGTTTGATATTTATAACTTATAGGGTAAAAAGCATAATCAATTAAGAATAAACTAAACGGTTGCCGTAATAATGGTTGAGATAATGTAATTCAAAGCCTTTTTAGGTATATTTAAACATAGGGCAAAATACACGACAAAAATACATATAAACTATTAGTAAATATGAAGTTATTGTGACGAGGTAATGCTATCAACAGAAAGAGAGTTATTTTTAAGATACTGTGTCATATGTGTATGAATTTTGACTTAAGTGTATATTTTAATTTGTTGCTGTATAAAATTATCAATATATCTATTAAAACATTTAATGTAAATCACTTATCGCAAATATTGTGTTAGACTTTTATTTAAGGATAAATAAATCTGTTTCATTTTCTAATATATTACTACTAGTATCACTTTTGCACATGCATTTGTATTGAGATATAGCTGAAATATATTGACCATAATTCCTATTATATTACTCACTTTCTATCCTAATTACTAGTTTTGTATTTGTCACTCAGTTAGTGTTATATGCACTAATCCCACTAATGTGCTAAGGACGAAGAAGAAACACGTTTTGGAAACCTATTGGGTAAAATCAACCTCAGAACACCAAACTGGGGATCTAACCTCAATCCCCCAATCATCATCAGTCTAATCTATTGCGAGAGTAACGCCTTAGACAATTCGACCACTGAAGCTGCTATTCGCTACAGGTTTTGCTAATTTCACCATATAATTAGAACTTATAAAGGTAAGAATTAAGTTGTACTGAATTCAGTACTGAATTAAGTATGAAAACATTGCCCATACATACAGGTATGAGTGAAACAATGGTATCAACATAATGAGGCCACGAATAGCGCCCTTGCTATGACCTCCCCTCCCCCTGCAACTGTCAACAAGACGTCATAGTGTTGGAAGAAGGGGCGATAAGGGAAGTTTGTCAGCAAGGTGGGTTGCTATGGCGACCAGACATCCACCCCCCTGCTTCAAGGGGCTGTACCATTCGACCGCACTAGGGGCGCGATCAGCTGATACAACACGTAGCCCCTCTGCTTGGCATGGTATAACTAATGGTGTACCTCTTTCCAATTTATTCTTTAAACATTAAATTTCACATACCCAAGGGTAATCTGATTGGGTAAGTCGGGGTTTCTTCTTAGACAGTGATCATGGGGATATTTTCCCCTCCATCCCATAATTCAGTGATATTGTTTCCTGAAAATGAATAGTTTAGGATTTAATATCCAGCACTGGCAAAAAATATCAAATCAAAATCAAAAATATATTTAATTTTGATTTTGATGCAATGTATGAGAGATAAACGTATTATTTTGAGATATCAACAAATTACTAATGGTTTTAATAATTAATATGTTATAATTTGGGCGATTTTAGGGCCAATGTATTTTCTTACACTTAATCAAACTTCTAGACTAATTAAACACTAAGCTATAGATCCAGGAAGTTCCCTGTCTGGTCCATAGTATGGACCCTTATACGATTATTATACAGGGTTGGGCGAAAGTCATACTTGGATATAAACGAGGCAGCATGAAGTGAGTAACGGAAGGATATATTTCAAAATAGCAACAATATATAGATATAAATATGCCATTTCATTTGACATGCTGTATGCGCATGCGTAAGATATGGGGTTTGCTATATGTGCATGCCAAAGATACTGACTTTACCAGGTGTGTGGAAGGAGTACCGTTAGTTATCATAGACCCATAGTCGGTAAAACGCAGTGTATACAAAAATGAGATTTTTTTTAAAAATATATTGAGTCTACCATTACTGTGCATAGAATCTTTCAACGCCAATTCGGGCTGGGGCATTGTGAAATACCAGATGATCGTAAAGAGGGTTTAACTGTTTCGCAGAACTTCATAATGTCATAAGACAAAAAACAAAAAAAAACTCGCCCATGGAGTCGGCGGGTGCAGGAGGCCCAACAACAAGAGCTTAGCCGAAGTCTTCGGCGATCGGCCGTCAGGCACTCCTCTACGCTAAAAATGTAGTCTCGCTCCCTGCGCCGGTTCATTTACTTTCAAGAGTGACAGTGGACACCTACCTGGAATATTATTCAAGAAATGAAATCCGATGTTCATTAAACGAAAATAGCATATCTTTATCCATATACTGTTACTATTTTTAAATACAATCTTATATTACTCATTTCATACTGTCTCGCTTATATCTTACTATGACTTATGTATACCCAAACTTATATTATATTTTTAAGGTTCATTTGGGAAAAAACCAGGTCCTTAATAACTTTAATCATCCTCTCTGACTAAAAATTTTATTGAAATACAACCCAATTTGGTAGCTACATGGTCTAAGGCGCTACTCTTGAAATATACTAGACTGACGATGACGGGAAGATTGTGTTTGAATCCCGGTAGGGTGTAATGAAGGTGGTTTTTCTTAAATGGTTTCCCACTATCTCTTTTTCTCTCTCGCTCTATCTCTCTCTATCACTATCCACGCAAATCAGGGTACACTTACTCTAACTTACACCCTCCTCACCCCTAACACGTTAGCGTAATTAGTACATGTGCGTATAATCTGAATGCACAGTAAGACGTGGTGCTAAAAAAATGTGTAATATTGGTAGATTAACAAAGTCAGAATACACATATTTCTTCTTAATACAAATGAGTAATATTCTAGAAAAGTGCTGCTGATATATCGCATCTTAGGATTAATACGTAAAACCAAAGGTTTAACCGTATATATGAATCAAATTATGTTGTACAATTTCTTAACTAGTTCATGCCTTGAGTGTGGTTTTTATATGTTTCTTATTCAGTTTGCCTTAGTACCGAAGATGCGGAAATCAAGATTCGATCCCGCTTGGGTGCACTAAGTTTTTTCCCTAAATGGTTTTCTACTCTACCTCTATTCAAATGCGAGTGCATCTCCTCTCAATTAAGCCCTCCTAATCCCTAAGCCATTGGTGTAGTTAGCACATAGGCGTATAACGCGAACGGATAGTAGGACGTGGTGCTACAGAAAAAAAATAAGTTTGCTTTAGTACCTGTGGGCCACATATGTTTATGTTCTGCGTCCATCTACCTGCCTGTTCTACCCACGGAATTTAACTTATATGATATACCACAACATTTTTAGAACAACGTTGTGTGAAGATCTACACCAACCTCCAAAATTAACACCTAAAGGTTGGGCAAATGCATTTAAACTAGTCGCTGTAACTGTTGGTAATAGCATAACTGCTATATCCAAAGGAGAATGGGATCAATCAAAATTTAACAAATAAGAAAAAAAAAGTTATGGTTACTATATTTAGGCGATTTCTAATTTCCAGTACATATTTCAGTTGTATCACTTAATAGTGTCATAACTTATTTGCTATGTTATTCTAAACTTTTAGCTATTTATAAAATATTCATTTATATATTATATTAAATCAATCTCGTTTTTAAGGAGATAAAATATTGTTTTTAAATAAGTGTCAACTGTATCTGTGTCGTAGACAGTATAATAATTTTATCAATTATTTCATTTTCTTTATTAATTCAATTCATTTAAACAAATAATATATGATTTTTTTCTACATCTAACTATAATTAAAATCAATCAAATTTTTCAAATATGTTTTTATAAATTATATCAAAATCAATTTAAAAGGTAAATTTTATTAGTTATTGTTATTTATCACTTTCCTTTGTTAAACATATTAAATCACTTTTACACAAGCTTTATCTTTTGTATTAATGATTTTACTACCTAATGTGGGCCCAATAATTGCAATAAAATAGGCTGATAAACAAATGTTCACTTTAATATTTCTTATATTTATAAATTAACTGCCTATGTGGTCTAGCGATCAAGAGTTCCTGGCTACAGATAATTAAGTCTCAGGTTTGATCATCGTTGCTTCTAGAACTTTTCTCCAAATCACTGGGTCTGTAACGTGGTCAAATTCAGGTTCGTAACCATAAATGAGGCGCTATTTGACTAATTAAGTAGAAGCTCTCATTTAGAAAACCAATACTAATGGTTTTGAGGGTTATTTGTGCCCACCACATTACACCTTATTTTTGCAAATATTTGTACAATCATTGCTAACGGGGGCGGCTGCTTGTCTGGTATAGCTCGCTTTAGGGTTCATGCCCTGAAGTTTTTTATATGATTTTACATTTTTTTAATACTATGCTCATTAAAATTTAAATTTATTTAAAACTATATCAGATATGTAAACATAAAAACATATATCAATATAAAAAAATTAAATAGAGAATATACCATGGGGTCACTAGAGAGCCCAACGAAACTTTGTTGTTATGCATAATCTATAAATTACTATGAAAATTTTTTAAAAATAAATTATTTTTAATTTATATATCTACTATACGTAATATAATTTTTTTTAAAATACTGGTTTATTCCTATCGTTCCATTCAGAGCCTTTGGGGTCATTAGAGACCCTAATATTATATACCGTACAATGGTTTTCTAAACTTGTTAAATTAAACATCAATTAATTTTTAAGATACAATAAATGAAATCAATTTTGCAAGATTATTGATATTATTTCAATTGGAAAATGTTACCAAAAGATAGCGGCACATTTAGTATTCGTAGTAAGTACTATAACATGCATTTGGTCGTTTGTACTTGCCTTCGTAGGCGTTTCAAATGAAGCGCATGGATGCGTGTATTGAATCGTTGCTTCCTCTTAACTCTAATATGTAGAGGAGTTAACGATTACAAGTACCAGGTAAATACATGACAAGTAAATAAGAGGGATCAAATTGCTGAAACATAAAATAATACTTAGGAAACAGAAATTAATTGACTATAACAAAAAATAAGATGAGATAAAGATTTACAGTAGAAGAATAAGATTTAGATGTACATATCGGGTACAATATATAATGTCAGAAATATCAGTTCGGCGTATCAAGCATAAATTCAAAGCAAAAAGTATAACAACACCTATAGATTGAACATATGGTAGGATTTAACCACTCCAGAAATATATGACCTAACCGTAGCTCGGGAGAGTGTTTAAAACAACACGTTAACGGTTAAAAGGGTTGTTAAGTAAAAAATAGCACAAAAGTAATCGTACTTGCACCAGACTACAGCCAGAAGTGTCCAAACAGAAAACATATTGAAAGTGTAACTAATAAATAATACTACTGTAAATCCTAAAATGTTAGAGCTACTAGGTTAAATATGGGTCAAGCTAGCTAACTTAAGTTAAATTAAAGAAGATTCCCATAGATTCACTAAATAATGAACAGTAAATGGAGGATCTATCATATACATACAAGTGGCTAACAGTCAACTGTAGTACCATGGCCGGTCTCTTCCCGGTGGGTACTGCCGGAGTTCAATAGTACATATAAACAATCAACAAAGCTAGTACAATCTAACATTAAATACATAGCCAAATGAGGCGCCAATAAGGGGCGAAAGTAAATACTATCTGTGCGGGCCACTATATGAAACTAGCCGTGTTCCGCACTTTGCGCACCCTAAAAAGTAACACAGAAAAGATGACAAATAGAATGTAGTGCGACACTGACCTAACTAGGTCCTAGACAAAAGGAATAGACAAACTGCTTGTAGCTATACAAATATGGAACATGTGAATATGCCGTTTAGGGCATTACGAAACATTACTGTGCCATAAGCACTCAGAATAGATAAATGAATACATTAATTAGAAAAACTTGACCACCTTGTCCTCCTTATATAGAGAGCTTAAAGCCCCCATATTTAAGCTATGTCAAATGGGTATAAGAAAAATGTAGCCAGACTATCTGATGATAGGTATTAACCAATTAGTTTATTTGGCTAAATAAAACAGCTCTGAAGGACATTCAACATAATCAGTCATTCAGACTAAAGATCAAACATGTCAGAAGGACATAAAAAATAATATTACAAAGCATAACTTCAGCTAATGTCTGAAGGACACATAAAACAATATTTCAAAACATAACTTCAGCTAGTGTCTGAAGGACACATAAAAACATTCTTAAAAAGAACAAACTATGTAGGAAGGATATAGTATTCAAAGTCGGAGATATAAGGTAATAATTAATTTGATCTGGCAAGGCTTCTTCTGCGATGCGGCGCTGAGTCTGACTCCTAATTCATTGTGACTACCAGTATTAGTGGTGCTGGAGATTAGTTCAGAAGTTCTTCCTTCGACGAAATTTTACAAAGAAGTGCAGCTATGTGGCACACGGGTTCCCACGCTTTATACTCAACGGATGGTAGGGGGGGGGGTAGAGGAGAGAGTGTTTCCCATAAGCGCAACTAGGGAATCAGCGCCTTAGGGTGGAGGCGTCGACTGGCGATATTGAACTTCTTTTCCATCTTGTGCGTCCAACGGTCACGACATCCACCAAGCCGTCATGATGCCATGCTTGCGGAAGGGCTCGTGAAAGCATGGTGATAATATCAGACTGCATCTTGTCAATCGTAAGCCATTTTCTTCTACTTTATAAAGAAATAGATTAGTTTTTTATTTTTCTTCTACCTTCTAAAGGAATAGGTTAGTTTTTGGTTTAATTTTTTCCTTTTATTACTTTTATTTCATTCATAGCTTTATTGTCATGTCATGTCCTTTATATATAGGACATGCTACACAAGGCCATTACGAACTTGATAACTGAAAAAGGCAGTCATAAGATTTTCAAGATTTCCAAGGTCAGAAACGTATTGACAAAGATATATATTTGGATAGAGTTAGATTTTTATGAATTACGGGGTAAAAATAGAGGTTAGTTAGATTTTCAACGATAAGAATTAATGTATTTAGAATGTAGACATACGCACTACAAGCTACTTGCACACCATTTGAGAACTGCACATTTAGGATCAAAATATTATATGATTGTCATTCCAGTATTCACAGGGAAGGAAACTCATATGTCTAAAAGATTAACCAGGGAAATAAAATGGTATTGATCTTTTGAATGATTTGGGGGGGAAATGGAAGAACTATTGTGCCCTAATGGAGTTTTTCATATTTTGAAATTAGTGCCTTAAATGGGTTCGTTAATTGAAAACGCGTGAATCAAATTGAAATTGCAATACAAATAAGATAAGGGTATTTCTAATCGAATTGGACAAATATTTAAATCTATCTAATAAACACCTTCTGCTACTTCTTAGACAAAAACTCAAAGTGTGTAAACTGCAAAGCGTGTTTAATGTTTACAATATGTTCGATTATCAGATAAAAAGTAAATTGATTATATGCATATATGTTAATCTTTTATTTTTAAAAATGTAATTAGTTTTATGAAAAGATTGTGAGAGTAACTGGTGTATTAAATCGTGTAACATATATTCTAAATAGCTCTGTTTTTGCCAGACAAGTTGTATCCTATATGATTAATTTTTATGTATAACTTGAAAAATAATCATATAAACTAGTTTTTATGTTACTAGTAACAAAATAACCCAGCACTTATACATTATATATACATAATACATGTTGTGTCTGTATGTCCTTTCAAAACACTTTCTCCGATTTCTAACTACCCTAGGGCCTAGAATTGAGATTTGATGTGGGCGCTATTTAGCATATTATCTTTATGAGGAAAATATGAAACCTAAATAATACACTATTATGGACGAAACGAACAAATTGAGTCAAATTTGAGTGAAATACGGGCTTCAAAATTGACTAGGGGAGGCCACGACGTTCGGATCACGGATTATCTTCAAACTTTGTACACTTATAGTAGTCCATTAGGACAACATAATGAGCAAGTAGTAAGGCGTACTACTTAGGCGTTTTTGAGAAAATCGCAAGAGAAGTTTGACGCGTCGAATATGTACCGGTGCGTTGCGACTATAAGCACGAAATGGTGGCGGTAGAGTGGTTAGCGTTCAAGCTCTGTAATCACTGGTTCGCTGAATCGAGTCCCGCTCATCTTTTTTTCAAGACTGGTCATATTCTTTCATATATATATTACAATTCAAAGGTAGTATAACGAAGAAATACGTGTATTTGCATGAACTTTAATTGAATTTCTAATGTAATTTGGCTATTTATTAATTTTAATTATTACAAAAAATATTATATTTATAACTATCGACAAGTAAACGACCAAACGCATAAAGTTTTCCTGAAAATGTATGCCTGTCGTGATTCACAAAATCCCTCGTACCTGAAATCGGGTAAGGTACCCGGAACTGTTTTTAGACCTGCAGACACAGGTTTGAAAGGATAAGGGGAGGGCCAAGCATGGAAAGCCCAAGTCAAACATCGATAAATAAAGGTGCGAATAACTTGATTCAATAATACAATGAGTTACAATATGTCAGAATATAAGGGTAAAGTACAATTAATCGTCGGATGTGCTTTCAACATTACAAGTTGCTGGATGATATTTTTCATACAGACACGGAAAACATAAATTAAAATTGCAGGTCAAAACGTGCACAACAGGTCTAAAAACAGTTCCTGGTACCTTACCCGATTTCAGGTACGAGGGATTTTGCGAATCACGACAGGCATACATTTTAAGGAAAACTTTATGCGTTTGGTCGTTTACTTGTCGATAGTTATAAATATAATATTTTTTGTAATAATAAAAATTAATAAAAGCCAAATTACATTGGAAATTCAATTAAAGTTCATACAAATACACGTATTTCTTCGTTATATTACCTTTGAATTGTAATATATATATGAAATAATATGACCAGTCTTGAAAAAAAAACGATCCAGCGAACCAGTGATTACAGAGCTTGAACGCTAACCACTTTACCGCCACATCTCGTGTTTATAGTTGCAACGCACCGGTACATATTCGACGCGTCAAACTTCTCTTGCGATTTTCTCGAATACGCCTAAGTAGTACGCCTTACTACTTGCTCATTATGTTGTCCTAATGGACTACTATAAGTGTACACAGTTTGAAGATAATCAGTGATCCGAAGGTCGTGGCCTCCCCTTGTAAGTTAATAAAAGAAAGAAAAGTTATAAATGGTATATAACCTAAACTTTCAGTACTTACTGATAAGGTTACAATACTAAATTATTGTTTACTTTTTGTTTTAACTCAGCCACCGATATTACAGACTAATAAAACAATAATAGTAGACTAACACAAGACAAATTACTACTTAAACGGGGGTCAATTAGCATTTATGGGCTAAAAATCAAGGGGAAATCTAGCAATTACTACGATGAAAACTTTGTATTTGGTTAAAGATGTATCTTCAGGCTCAAAATATTTTATATAGAGTAATTATTTAATCTTTAAGATTAGTTACACGCAATATGTTTACTAATTTAAAGAAATAAAGGCACTAAATTTAATTCAAAGCATCTTTGTAAACAACGTTAGTGGTTTTATCATTAGGAGAGAGCAGTTACATGCTCCTTCTATAGCTACCACAGGATAATGGTAGCCCTCTACATATACGTAGTTGCCCATAGAAGAAATACTCGTCGTGGAGATCATCGCCTTCCACCTTCTGAGCTTTCCTTTCTCTTTTTTAATGGTCATCATAAATAAAACCTTGTTAGGAATTTGCATATGTTTAAACAAGAACAGGTGCAATGAAATCATGGGGGTTCTTGGTATCACGATACTTTCTACAGTGGTGCAACATCGTAATACTTGCTTTATGATCAAATTTTTCAGACTATTTACTTAAGTGGGTCCCATTACTCAGTTTAGTTGGGTTAAAATTGCACAGCAAAAGAAGGGGTGATCCGATTTATATTTAAGATCGTGGATGGTTACACCAAATGGATTAAGGAAACCAAAAAATTAAACAAGTATAGTGTGTATGGAAATATAAGCGCTAACTGGTCTCAAATGTAGACGTAAGTGTTATCAGTTGATTAATTTTTTAAGTTAGAATAGCTTACTCGTGTAGTCATAAAAGAGGCTTATTTTAAATAATACGTATATTAGGCTAAATAAAATAAATTAATACCTGTATATTCTTGACTACGACACATATATAGAAGTTATTCAAGGACACTTTACCCTCCTGATTTGCAAATACTTTGCATATATTAACAAATAAGCATAGTTGTCGTCTTGGCACAAGCGAGTGCGCATTTTGGTTTAAGTGAAAAAGTTCACCACGTCTGGAAATATACATGATCATTTCAGGTAGGCGTTGAACTCGTCAGTAATATCGATTGACTTAATGTTTGGATATGACTTCATTATTCTAAAGTCATGAGGATCCTGAAGAATATCAAAGGGATTTGAAGTTTTAATGTTTTTTACTAGTTTTGGAGACTTCAATTATAAAGAAGAGCTAAAGAGAAAACAAAAAACACTACAAACAGTTCTCAGTTGCTCATAACGCCAAACTATT
The DNA here is from genome assembly GCA_902151425.1 of Timema shepardi. Taxonomy (NCBI): domain Eukaryota; kingdom Metazoa; phylum Arthropoda; class Insecta; order Phasmatodea; family Timematidae; genus Timema; species Timema shepardi. The sequence continues at coordinate 116,155 of CABFVX010000842.1, forward strand.
TGAGACAATAGAGAGTCAAAAACGCGATAAATGGGCATTCTAATTAATCCTTCGGGTGTAGTGCTACTTTATTTCTCCAGTTAATTATATATTTCTACATTATTTAATCTTTCCTTCCGTTTATTAGAACTCCACTCTCTATGTAGGTACATTGTTTCAGCAAAATTTTGCTTGCGGGAAATTTTGTTCTAAATCTTTTTCTCGTATTACTTGTAAAGTAATGTTCCTGTTGTCAGATCATATTGTATGTATCACAAGTTACTGTTAGACTAGTTAAAAACATTGTGAATAATATTTTCAACTATGATCATCGAGTAAAAAGTGGAATATACAACGATATAAACATAAACATTTGCCCCCGACGCGCATGTGGCACGTCGATTAGTCCTAAGATTCAGGCATTCACGTGTTGATGAGAAGAGTACGTTGACGGTTCCCTGGGACTGAGTGACGCGAATATCAATCTCTTGGACGCTAGATAACGCAATGGGCTGTCTGGGTCCACTTGGCGCACTCGGCTCACCAACAACTCAACTCAACCTTATAGCAGAGCACGGTAGCAAGATTTAAATTTTATTTTTATTTTTACAGTTACATTTTAGGGCTGAATCGCCTTGTGCCCTGTGCCTTTGCACCTGTTACACCTGCCTAGTTACGACACCGATTAAATATATATCTATAGATATATTTAATGTATATGTTTAATATATGTATTTAATATAAGTGGGTAGATAGACGTGTGGTGTAGGTGGCAAATGTGAGACGCTTTAGGATATGTAAATGAATAGACGGATTTGAGATTAAATATGTGTGTGTATATGGCTTGGTACATAGATGATGGGTTTGGATGGTATTGAAAATTAGTTGTTTGTAGAAATGGATGAATGGGAAAGGGTCTTGGTCAGCAAGTAAATAAATTCATAAAGCGCTTTATACTATCATGCAAGTATAATCATTGAAAATAATATATCTATTTGGGATTTTTTGTCTAAAGCAACTTAGTACAAGTTCTTACCATACGCATTTCCAACAATGAGGTAGAATGTATAAAATTACATCAACTGTACCCAAATTTATGTGTAGGGAATGCGGGGAGCTATTTTCAAACAAAAGGTCCTCAGCACACCACGCCAGGATTTGAATCTTGACGTACCCAATATCGGAAAATCAGACTATATGAATTGACCTTTACTCTCCGTAATCATCTCATGGTGGTTGAATACAATAGTTAAAACCATTAAAAATGAAACGTGAGAGTAAATATTAATTACTAAACACTACTATGATGATCATTTTAAGAAAAATATTTTTACTTGGGCCTATAAAAATAGGTTCTCTAAAATGATCTTCATATTAGTGTTAATTAATTAATATTTATAGGCCTACTAATTATTATAAAAATTATATGAAGTTTTTTTATTCCTACCGATGCTTTAATCGTGTTTATGTGCTTTAATTGTGCTTTTTAAGTGTTCTCTTAGTTGTAAATATTGTGCACCGTCTTCTTGTTTCTTTGTTTGCATGGTGCAGTTCTGTCAGCACGCACCGGGCCACCATGTAAGTGCTCAGCTAACACTTCTTTTTGATAAGATTCACCAGAAAAACTTGATTGGCAATCAGGATACTCAACTATATTAACAACTATTTCAAATACTTATACTGCCATATTTTTTTATAAGAGGAATACGCTATTAATGAATAAATTTCATAAATTCAGATCAAAATAGTGAAAACATACTAGAGAGAATGAAAGTAAATATGTTCGCTTACTTTCATATTTTCAACGATATAAAATATTATTCAAAATGGTAGGTATATGTAAAAATGTATTTTCAAACTATTATATTAGTTTTTTTTTGTTTTTTTCAAAATGGTTTTAAATATTTTAAAATATAATTTTTCTGGCAAAATCTAAAAATTATAGTGTCTTGAGATTTTGGCTCTATTATAGTTTGGTTTCTATTGATGGCACGCACAATTAGTTGGCAATGTTTTAAACTACACAGATACAAACAAACAACTATAGTTTATGGGTATATTCCAATTAGAAAATTCTCAGAAAATTAAATAATAATCAATCCACCAAAAAAAGGTTGAGAATATCTATGTAATTTTGTAAACATAACGTTTTACTTACCATAAATATTGATCATTGTGACTTTTTGGTTTTTAATGGTATTTGTTTTAGTAAACAACACATACAACAAGATAGCGTTCTTATTTTTTTTGATCAGGTATCAAAGAATGAAGTTCTTTTAAAAAAAGAGTCCCATAAAAAAAGTAAATTTTGACTATTGTTAGGATATTTTACTATTCAAAATAATAAGATTGGATAGCATAATTACTATTGCTAAAATCTGGTATAATCCTGATACTATATAAAATAACGCTTTTATTTATTTACAACAATACCTCCTTCTAGATCCAACGAAAATTAGGATTCTTAATTTTAAATGCGTAGACAAAACAACCCGACTAATTTACACTTAAGGTGTTCTTATAGGTTTAAATGTTAGACTTAAGGCCAGATTCATACTCAGATTTAGTGTTTTTCAGGTGCGGCTAGTTACCAAACACCTACCTAGAGCAGAATGGAGTGGGCTAGTATCATATTCCATTCGAGAGTAGGTAGGTTTTGCCTTATATTTGGTTTCGAGCCGCATTTGGATCTTTTTTATCGTTCCAAACATACAAATGAGGATATTAGTTCTTTAAAAATAAAATGATACAATTTAAAACTGGGACTCAAAAAATAAGTTTTACAAAAGTATAATGCCATTTATGCTTGGGTTTGCTAGTGTATATTTTTTAGTTTCACATATATTATGGGTTTTCTGTAAATATCTCCATTTTCAAACAATAGAGCGATAAGGTCCGTGCGGAGTTCTGTACAATTTATTTTAAACTTAATATCCGTTCGGGCTATCCACTTATGCACTAATTACGCTAATTGTTTTAGATACTAAGAACGTTATAGTCAAATGAAGTGTACCAACATTTGTGCATAGGGCGAGTGCAATATAATTTTGAAAAACAACAACCTCTGTACACCCGACTGAGATTTTAACCTCGATCCCCCCGTCATTGGGAGTCTATTGTAGCGCATTAGACCATGTGGCCACCAAAGTTGGTTTTCAGAACTAGCCTTGAATACTGCAACCGAAATATAATAATTTCAAACTAGGATTTGTAAGAAAGCATAATGGTTAGATAAATATATTACTTTACTGACCTATATATATATATATATAGGTCAGTAAAGTAATATATATATATATATATATATAGGTCAGTAAAGTAATATATATATATAGGTCAGTAAAGTAATATATATATATATATATATATATAAATATTGGATGGTATTTAAAGTTGGATGCCTTTGCTGGCAGTATTTGATTCAAACAATTCTGTCTAAGAAGACTGGAATAGATAATTATTTTTAGTAATTCTCTGAATTGACTGATAGGATGGGTAAACACATTGGACACAAGACTGGAAATCAAAAAACTACCTTCCGATTAAGAATCAAGGATGACAACCATAGGCCCTAAAACATCCTTGTTTTAGAAAGCATTCAATTATTTTATTTGAATGCGTTTTAAAATGTAAAAGGTACTTTTATCGGTTTAAATTAGGTGGGGGGGGGGTAATTTTTTTTAAAGATTAAGCTTCAAGTAAAAAGGAGTTCCTTCTAAATTATATAGCTACTAAACCATCCACTATAGTTGTTTGGCATCTAATGCGTCTCTTTTTAGTTTATCAATTATGCCCATACATATTTTATGTACCACGAACAATAGGCACTAATCACTGACGTGTGGATGTAAATCTCCTGGCTTACGTTTATTATGCTTTAAAAATGTATAGCTTGTTTCCATAAGTCTATCATAATATTCTCAAACATATTGAATAAATTATGGTGCAGAGTATGAACCATCCAACCTATATGTAACGTCGTCAATTTTCAAAGAAACGCTGAACATCCCATATATTTCCACACATTTTATGCATTTTATAGCTAATATATAAATGCATTTTCTAAAGAACCAACCATAGAACTTCTGCCCCATTATCCCTTGTATTATAATTATTTAAAGTTTACCAATAAGTATAGCTGTCCCGATCACAATACAAACGATGTTCCAGGAATTTAACTTATTACGACAGTTACAATTACAGCAACGTGCCACGGGCTTAATATTCCACGCTTATATTTATTTTTACTGTCTCGCTATCTTACAGATAGAGAAAGTATTGTGATCGTAAAAAAATTGAACTCAAGATTTTGATGAATCCGAAAATAATGTTTTTTGAATTTCTGTCTGTCTGTATGTCTGTACCACCAACTAGAACCTGAACTATTTTACAGATCACGGTAAACCTTGATATATAAGGTTTTCATAGAGTTCCCCCAAGGGGTTTTTGGGATTAGATATCTAACCCCTGTATCTAAGTGTAGTAAACTGAAGAACGAAAAGATAAAAAGTCAGTTTTCTCAAAATTGACTCAAAATATTTTGACTAAATTTAATTTCTAAGCATTTCTAAATACTATAAACAAAATGGCTACCCTCTATATTTCAGCAAGATTACTTTAAGGGCTCCAGTCTGATGCGTAAACTCTAATTTTTTATCTTGTCTCCAAAACTATTTTAGATATGAAATTACTTATTTTTTTAAAAATATTTAGATCTATTTATAATACAAATATTTTATTGTAAAAATATATTTATAAAACCATTAATTTAAAATTTATACAAAAATGTATATATATTCTAACTTTTTGAAAATCAAAGGTAAAGTATTGCGAGCGTAAAAATAGTATCACCCTGAAACGTTGATGGATGTCTAAGTCTCATCACCCACCGAAACCTAAAAAACTGTTTTTTGCAATGTCCTATGTCTGTGTGTCTTTTAAACCCCAAAATAAAGAGTAGTTTAATAAGAAGCGAAAGGAGAAAAAAAAATCGATTTTCTCAAAATATTAGCTCTAACAATTTTGATTAAAATTCGGGTCTAGGCGTTGATTAAGATTATAAACCAAATGCCTTTTTTCATTTTATCATGAAAATGACTTAGGGTTCTTTACAGAAACAAAACTTTCTATAACACCGCAACTATTTGAGAACATAAATAATTTATCATTTTAAAATTTTAGTACTATTAAAAATATAAAACTTTTATTTGAATATATTTTTATAAAACCAATAGTTTCTGAGATATTGGCAAATATATTAATACAATTTTGTGAGCTTTAGTTGTCAAGAGATACAACTTAAGTTTTAACCTAATAATTCGCTAATGCCATAGAATATGCAAATAAGTAAATCTTTTGAGAAGATGATGTTTTTCTTTAACATCTTAGAGGAAATATTTGTACAGCGCAGGGGCGAATCCAGGATTTTCGTAAGAACGTGGGAGCTCCCATCGTGATCGAGTCGAGGAGGGGAGTTTGGAGGAACCTCAATAAATCTTTACATAAAAATACTTCAAAATTTGAGAGTAGTAATTATTAAGAATGAAATAAGTTTAAACATTATAACAATTATTATTTAAATCGTTTTTTTTAGTTATTCAATCAAATAGACAAAATATATGGAAATATTCAGATTTGGAAGAGTTGAACTTTACCTCCACTTTATAGTATAGCTAGTTATTTAACATCCTAAATCGAAATTTACCACTAAACCTTACTAGTATGTTATGTATGTGGTAGTATTCAAAGATTTTGTTTAAAGCACGTTATTTTAAAATTAATAATTTAATGATATTTATTTTTATTAATCATTAAAATAGTAATAATAAATATATAATAAATTTAAAACTAATTAAGTGTTGTGCAACAAGGTGAGAAGTGTGCAACTTAAATTTGGGTAATTTCATTTATGCCTATATTCACCACTTTAATACTTAATGTGAGTGTCTTAAATCTTAATACTACCAATATCAATTTTAAAAATTAATTCTGGTTAGTTTGATAGTATTACGTGGCAATAAAACTAGTAGTGAATTTAACATTGATTTAACATTTGATTATCTTGAAGGGGGGGCACCCCAAATGAACATTCCTGGATCTGCCCCTGGTAAATCAATGAACTATCTCATTTTTGACTCAATAGTCAATAATTTACCTATTTTATTGGTCAAAATTTATAAAAGAGAAATTGAATAGCAACCAGAAGATGTGAATCCCCTTATAAAATGCCAAAAATTTTAACTGGAAGTCAAAATTTTAATACGAAGTGTTGATCTTTGGGGACCCAATATCAATATTTTGATTGGACCAAATATAAAAATGAGAACATTAATTTTTTTTAAATATAATTATAAAATTTATAACTATGAGTAAAAAAATGTATTACGTAAGTATAACGATATTTGTTATTGGGTTCACTAGTGTATACTTTATCACAAATTTTGTGTAAATATCTCAATTTTTTAGCAATAGGGTGAAAAAGTAAGTGTGGTGTTCCGTACCATTTATTTTCCTAAAGAAGATACTCCCAAACAGAGCGCGCGTGACAAAATGTGACAACTCAGCCTTTCTGTGAATAGGTTTATATGATGGTTCATACCCTGTTACATGGCTTGCATACTTAAATATACAACATGATATATACATTATTCCAATTCTTTCTGCCCATAGGAACTAAAGGAAGCATGTAAGGTTAGTATTGTGTAGATTATGAATATATAATAGTGTGTTTTATTGGTGTGACGTCTCCAGTAACGATTCATATCCCAAAGAAACACAAAATCTTAAGGACAGCACTTTATAAATTACTTAAATACAACATATATTTTAAATAAAAATAATGTAGTCATATGTATGTACCTGAACATTAAATAGTATCAGTTGATTACTTTTAACTAGTTTACCATATAAATATTTGTAAAAATACCTTTAATAACATTCCAGAGAGTATAAATATTACTGTAAGCTCGTCTTGACACAATAGCTAGTAGTTATTCACACAAGACCTCAAAATACTTAAAAGAAATGGTATCAAAAGAAATACTTTCACTTAACTTAAACAATAATCACACTTAACTAGATAAGGAAATGTTTCACTGTTTCCTAAAATAAATAAATAAACATAAGGTTAACTTCATTTAAAAGTCTTTAGCAAGATGAAAAGGTATATGATAGAATAGGATCAGAATCATTTCATCTTCTAAATGGTCTAAGTAAACTCTACAATCTAAATAAAACCTTTCTAATACTATCCATAAAGTGTTTCATAATACGTGAGGCCAAGCCACAGATCCAGATAGTTGCTAAATTGCGAAAAGAATAAGATAGTATCGATAGAAATAACTACATTAATTATATATGTATATTTTTAAGTATGAACATAATTTGGTATTTCTGTATATAACCATATGTGTTTAGTTGTAAGTTCCCTTAAAAATTATTCGTGATTCATGAAGTTGCGTAGTCGGTAATCCTTTCACTAATAAAAATAATATCTGACCTTACAGTTGATAATGTTGTAATTCACATTTCAGTCGTTTGAGAAGGTGTTAGTCCAAAATATTCAGTTTGGCTTGTCACCCAGCCTTACAGAGGCGATCAGATCCATACCAAGATGGCGTCTAATCCAGGCCTCGTTCCCTCACGTGATGCACTGCGCAGCAGCATTGCTTCACAACCGGTGAGAAATACTTTTCAAATTACATTAAATGCATTGCCAGAAATAGTATGTACGGGAATACAGTGACTTTATACGTAGCTATTACTTTACTCAGTGATGAATCAAAAACAAAATTCATGTAATTCAACTTTCCTCAAACGTAGAAAGACAATCTGGCAAAGTCTTCAAGTTAGAGACATAGTGCAATCAATCAAGTTAAGACTAGCTCAACTGTTCATGTCATTATGTAAGAATGAAGGTGAAATTATTTTTTTTTGTTTTGTACCTGGTCTAATATACTAACCGTTTTGAATAAATTAATTTTAGCTACACCTTTTCGGTAAGGGCAAAATAAGTATAAAGTAGAGGAAGTGTACCTACTTTTAAGTGGAGGTAAAATGAGAAACCATATTATTAAGATCACCCTCAAACTGGACTCAAACTTTAACTTCTTTGTCACAATTAAATCTGAGTAGACAGGTTTGACGTTTAGTGTGTGAGCCTACTGAAGTGGGTGACATTAATATTAAATTCAATGTAAATGTTATGCAAGGTAATAAAATATTGCGCAAATGCAAAAACAAAATAATATAAAGCAAAAACTATACTTTGGGCTAATTGTAACAGGCCGGTATTAAAATTGAGTCTAAATTAATGGGGTTACATCTTAAATTACACATTAAAATAATCTATATAAATTGAATCTTAGTAAGAATTTATTTATCCTAATGAATACCTTTGAAGTGAATAGTTAATGATCTTTGTAATAAGGATGTAATATTAAAACAATATGTTTATATGCACTTTGTTTCGTAATTGATGTGCGAAACTAAAATAGATAGTAGGGGAATGCAAAAGTAGTGGACTGATGTAAGAAGCCTTTGGGTGGAATCCCTTCCTCCACAATTTTTTAACACATTCTCAATCATTCAATCAACTTATACCAGCAGCAGAAAATGGCTGGCTTGATCCCTAGACCTGACTCAAATGGACTTATTCTAATGAGAAAATGTAAAATAAATGTTTTATGAAATGTCCTGTGAGACGTTATATGTTCAGCACAGAAGAAGTTGATCGCAAGGGTTATAGTGTAGTATTATTAGCACCACATCTTACTACCCATTTGGGTTATACGTAATTACGCTAATGTGTAATGGTAGGGTGACTGTGAGCTGAAATGGAGGACCTACAGTTTAACGTGGAATCCGAACCATAGTGGAGGGCGGGCATTCCACACATTCACAAGTTATGATTAATATACGTTTTGTCAGAGGTGAAGGAAGGGTTTGTCAATCAGATAAATCTGAGCTGGGATTGAAGATAGAACCCCGGACCTCCAGCACTAAGGTCCGACACCTTACCCCTAGACCGCCAGGTCATCCGTGTTCGAATGGCTTGTGCGACGGTGCCAGGAACGTTTAAATGAATCCAGGCGAACATGATTTGCCATTTAAATAGGTGCGTTGAATGTGATGCACACAATATCGAACAACGGCTGTAACCCTTATATGTTGCTGTAAATAATAGTTTAGTGCATGTGGTTTAGACTTTCAGACAAATATTACTTGTTTTCCCACTATACATAAAACAGAGTACCATTACCATTAGCCTGTTGTGTTTTGCTGCGATTAATGATGTGTGATGCCGACCTGTTCCTGTGGATTACCCCTGTGGTGTAACAAACGAGTCTGCAAACAATCGTGATACAAAGCAGTACTGACTCGCATCTGTATATTGACGCTGATGTTTAAGATACAGTTTAATCGATTCATCCCGGCGTCTTATTTGACCCTTTACTCTCATACATTATACATCCCTTGAGACAACTTAAACAGCCCTGCGACTTCTGGTGATGTCAACAATTCCATAGCCAACACCAGTAGGCATGTGGACCAGCACGTCAGTCTTGTCTGTTTTAACAATAATGAAGAGGTTGGGGTTTGAATCGCAGAATTATATACATAGGTGTTTATTCCTAAACGTTTCCTCACTCACCCTCCAAGCCAATTATAATATACCTCCACTAAATTCTACTTTCGTCACCCCAGTCCTAGTAAAGTAGTTAAATTATGTTTAGTTAGGATGGTTAGTGTGACACTGGGGGAAAGAAGTATAGGTTTAAATGAAGATTGCATAGCCCATACCAGCAGAAATATTTGTCACTCTCGCCTTGTCCGACCTACAAATGATTGGTATGTCAAGGCATGAGTCTCAGATGGGCCTATTCAAGTGATTTTCAATAAATACTCTACCATCTTTCCTCCACAAAAATATGGGTACAATCTAGTTTAATTTCTATTTTGTTTAAATATTTTTATAGTCTATAGAATAGTAGAGCATGGAGTGACTGCACAGCTACCACTGCATCAGCTATGAGTCTAAAATGATCCACTTCAGTTACACGAAGGCACTCTACTGTTTACTTGAGTCTATTAGGAAAGAGTATATAATGAATTTTGTAGGAATAGATACATGATAGGTAACTTTTCATTCCAGGATCTATAAAGAGTTTTGTATAAATAAACATCTGAAAGTTTTTTTTATCAAAATACTATTGTACGGCTATTTCGAATGGACATTATAATATCCTTTCATCCTATTATAATCATAATTTATTATAGCTTTGTATGAATGGATATATATTTAAAATAGGCCATTTTTCCTACCAAAATCTTACAATATAGTTTTGTTGGTATGGACATTTGAAGTATCTATTCTCCAATAAGAATGTTGCTATAGTAGGATATTAATAGGGAGAAAGGTATTTCTGATGTCCATTCGTTACAAAATCAGTGTATATATGTGATTGTTTAGCAAAATAATATTTCCCTTGTGTTTCAGGAAAGACACAAACCTACAGAGCCTGGGGGCTGCCGAGACCAAACTTCTCTACACCTTGCACTGGATCATACTGGATGCTGCAGAAGAATGCGCAGACGCAGACTTTGAGAAGGGCGTTTATCATTCTTCATCGTTTTATTACCTCTTCTCAATACCTGCAATATCTGTAAGTAAAACGTAATACCAATACTCTTAATAACAATCACAAAATTGTTAGTTGATTTTGTTACCGGTCATGATCCTTTCCAAGCAACAAAACTTGAAAACCAATAACACATTCAAGTCAACAAACAATAAATAAGAGGTTTAAATAATAAGTTTTCACTGTAATATTATTTGATACCAACAGCTGATAAATTCTGCCCTAATCTTATGCTGAAAACTAGAATTCTAGTCTTTACTGATTACACCATTTTCCTAATTTATAAAGCTACACCGTGGTGAAACAAATAAAGAAATATTTCTACTGGTTTGGGAAAATTAAATTTACAACATATTCAAGATTTCTAAGTGAAGGGGCCATCCATACAGGCCCACCACGATGGGGGGACGATTAATACCATGATACTGACCCCTGGACTTCCAAGGCTCAGGGAATCAGGGCCAGAAAAACAAATTTAAAAAAGATTCTATTAAATAAGAATAAATGGTACGGAACTCCACACGGACTTTCTCTCTATTGTTTTAAAATGGAGATATTTACTCAAAACTCGTAATATATGTGAAACGAAATAGTATAAACTAGTAAACCTAAGCATAAATTGCACTATACTTATCTACTTTTTTTAGTCACGGTTTTAAATTTTATAATTTTATTTTTAAAGAATTAATGTCATCATTTGTATGTTTGGACCGATAAAAAAAGTTATATGTTAGGTGCACAAGGGTCAACACTTAGTATTAAAATTTCAACTTCTGGTCAAAATTTTCAATATTTTACTACGTGTTGCAAATATTCATGCAATCGCATTGCTATTAAATTCCTCATTTATAAATGTTGACCTATAAAAATATAAATATTGACTATTGAGTCTAAAATGGATATAAATCATTGTGGTACAAACATTTCTCCTAAGAGGTTTAAGGAAAAACAACATAAACTTTTAGAGACTTACTTATATTTGATTACTCTATGGCATTGAAGAATTATTGTGTTAAAGCTAAAGTAGTATCTCTTTACAATTAATGCTCACAAAATTGTATCAATATATATGCCAATATCTCAGAAACTGTTGGATTTATAAATATGTTTTTCATGTAAAAGTTTTTTTTTCTAATAGTACTACAATTTTGCAATGATAGGTTATTTAGTATCTCAAATAGTTGCGGAGATACGGAATTTTCTTCTTATGTAAAGTACCCTAAAATTCATTTTCATGGTAAAATGAAAATATCCAGATTATTTATAATCTTAATCAACACCTAGATACGAATTTTAATCAAAATCGTTTTAGTCGATTTTGAGAAAATCGATTTTTTCTCTTTTCGCTCTTTATTAAACTACTCTTAATTTTAATTTTAAACAGACACACAGACACACAGACAGACGTCATTTCAAAGACCACGCTTTAGGGCTTGGAGCGTTTTGAGGAGTCGACATCCATCAACATTTTAGATTAGATTTTCTATTGCGGTTGCAATACTTTTACCATTTGTGTTCGAAAAGTTAAAGAATATATATATTTACGTATAGCTTGAAAGCTATTGGTTTTATAAGAATATGCTTCCTATAAAATATTTGTATAATAAATCGATCTACATATTTGTAACGATAAGTAGTTTCATATATCAAATAGTTTAGGAGATATTATTAAATAAAAGTAATTTACGCATCAGACCAGAGCCCTTATAGTCATTCTGCCGAAATATTGAGAGAAGAAATTTTTTTGGAATATTTAGAAATTTCTAGAAATGAAATTTAATCAAAATCGTTAGAGCCGATTTTGAGAAAATTGACTTTTCCTCTTTTTGCCCTTCAGTAAACTACCCTTAATTTTAGGGTTGGTTATCCAATTCCAAAAAGTCCTCAGGGTAACCCTATGAAAACCCTATATACCAAGTTTTAGCCTGATCGGTAAAATAGTTTAGGCTCTAGTTGGAGGTACAAACAGACAGACAGAAACTAAGTCAATAACACACTTTTTTTGGATTCGGGGGGTCATGAAACGTCGATATTCATAAAAATCTTGAGTTCGATTTTTTATATATTTACAATACTTCCTCTACCTATAAGATAGCGAGAAAGTAAAAAACCATGATAAGCTATCACTACCTATGCATACTAGGGAATGCAAACCAAATTAAATATTTCTAACTTATTATTATTCTTTAATAAATATAAATTTCTGGCATAATTTTTATATCTGTCTTACAATTCAACTTTAGTATGAGTTGATTTGTTATTTGTAACCAGAGAGAAATAATTTGTTTACAGTGATAAAACCATGCACAAATCGGGTTTTCCATGGTAATGTATTCAAAGAAAGAAAAACTTAAAATGCAAGGGGAAAATTAATTTTTTGGTTAAAACTACTATTTTCAATGACATGATGAATCCCTCACCTTAAAAATGAGTTATTTCTCAAAATCAGTTCAGTCATTTATCGTAATTGCATTTACCAGAAAATATCTGATCAAATTACACATAAGAGCAGAGGCAAATATTTTATGACAATTAAGAGGAAGGGTATAAATCAACAATACAAAAATATTTTAACCTAATCTCACTGATTTATTAGAAAAATATAGACATAATTGCTGTTATCTTTTTATTTGCTGCACCATATCACTAAATTAGAGTTGAGATGGATGTAACTTATATTTATTGAGGCTAAACATAATATATTGGACAAGGGGCTACGTATAACACGTTATTCTGAAATGCGGGGGCGTTCGTGATATCGAGGGATCCTAATAACTTCATAAAGGCTCGAGTTTGACCCCATGAGGTGGAGCCACAACAATGCGATTTACCTATCCAGTGTCCCCTTAGATGTTGTTTAAGTAAATATAAGCCTCTAATCTCCAGACAAAAAATCAATTAACAAGGACATTCTGGTTATTACTTGAACTTAATGATCCAAGTGTTACAATAAATTGAGCAAGGTCAATTGGTCACATGATGCTCACTCATCAACAGTTACAATGATCAGCAGGATAGCTACTTGACATTGCTTGACTTCCAAGGAAATGTATACGTGTGAATTAACATCTTGCCTGAATCAACCTAAATATAGTCACTTTTACATTGTCAAGATATTCTATCAACAAACATTAAATCATTTGGTATAAGATTTTTACTTTCTCTCTATCTTACAGAGAGAGAGAAAGTATGGTGATCGTCAAAAAAATTAAACTCGAGATTTTGATGAATCTTGACGTTTCATGACTCCCTGAAACCGAAAAAGTGGTTTTTGAATTTACATCTGTCTGGCTGTCTGTCTGTACCTTGAACTAGAGCCTAAACTATTTTACCGATTGAGCTAAAACTTGATATCAAAGGTTTGCATAGGGTTGCCCCGAGGGTTTTTGGAATTGGATATCTACCCCTAAAATTAAGGGTAGTTTACTGAAGGGCAAAAAGAGAAAAAGTTGATTTTCTCAAAATCAGCTCTAAATTTTTTTATTAAATTTCATTTATATACATTAATAAATATTTCAAACAAATTGGATCCTCCCAATATTTAGCAAAATGACTTTAAGGGCTCCGGTCTGATGCTTAAATTTTTTTTTTATAATATCTCCGAAACTATTAGAGATATGAAATTACTTAGCATTACAAATATGTATATATATATATATATATATATATATTTATAATACAAATATTTTATTCGAAACATTTTATTATAACATCAATAACTTTCAATCTATACGAAATTATATATATTTTTTAACTTTTTGGACATTTAAGTTTAAGTATTGCGACCGTAAAAAAAATCTAACCTGAAATGTTGATGGATGTCGACGTCTCATGACCCCCCAAACCCTAAAAAATAGTCTTTGCAATGCCGTCTGTCGGTGTGCCTATTAAAACTTAAAATTAAGAGTAGTTTTATATGGGGCGAAAAGATAAAAAAAAATAGGTCTTCTCAAAATCTGCTCCAACGATTTTGATTAAATTTCGTATCTAGGCGTTGATTAAGATTATAAATAAACTGAATATTTTCATTTTACCATGAAAAAAATTATTAGGGTACTTTACAGAAGCGTTAATTTCCGTATCTCCACAACTATTTGAGATACTAAACAACTTATCAATGCAATATTGTAGTACTATTAAAAATAATAGAATTTTATTTGACATATATTTTTATAAAAGTAACAGTTTCTGAGATACTTGCAAATATATTAATACAATTTGGTGAGCTTTAGTTGTAAACATATACTACTTAAGTCTAAACGCAATAATTATCCAATGCCATAGAGTAAAAGTAAGTACCAAAAAAAGGTATGTTATTTTTCCTTAAGCCTCTTAGGAGAAATATTTGAACAACAATGGTCTATCTCCATTTTAGACTCAATAGTCAATATTTACATTTTTTATTGGTCAAAATGTATAAGTTAATAATTAAATATCAATGCGACGACTTGAAGATGTGCAACACCTAATAAAATGTTAAAATTTTAACCAGAAATAGAAATTTTAATACGAAGTGTTGACCCTTGTGGACCCAATATTAATCTTTTTTATTGGTCCAAACATACAAATGAGGACATTAATTCTTTAAAAATAAAAATAGAAGATTTAAAACGGAAATTTTGATGAATCTTGACGGCAATATTGCCTTCTTACATTATTCCGTTCAGAAATCTTACGAGTTTATAGAAAGAGAGAGAAAGTATTTGCGGTGCACCGTACCATTTATTTTATATAATATTCTATTATTTATCTGATGTATCTATTTTGTATTGGTTGTCAGTCATTTATTGCCAGGTTTACCGTTGTTAGGGGTTTGGAGCTGTAACCCCACCCGTGTCTAATAGGAATGTGCATTGTCTAAATGGTTTCCCCCTGTGTCACCACGTAAATGTGGGTATTATAAAAAAGATCTGCCTCCTGAACCCTTAATTCAATAGTGTATTTAAATAAATATATGTCAGGTGGGAAGCAAGACTAAATTTCAAAAAGTGCATCACCCTTAATCGAATCGCTGTCTTCTCAGATTGGTTATCCCCTCATAAGCCATTTATCAATGAAAATAGACAATCCTTTTGTTAGATTATAAGTATAAATATAGTAATCCATTCCCATATTCCCAAAAAAATCTTGCTGATATTTGATGGTACTGTTTGTCTGTCCAGCTGTTTGTGTACCTGTTCGCACCCCTGTGCCACCACCTGAAAGAGTCAGACTTTCAGAACTACCGCCTAGAGAATGGACTAAAGATGTGGCAGGCCCTGTGGGACTACCAGCACCCGGACCCCGCATGCTTCACGGCACACGTCAAACCAAAGCCCCGTGCCTTGTGGGAGAAGAGGCTGCAGATACCACCCCAGCACAGTGGGGACGTCTTCATGGGACGTAAGTGACAAAGGGAGTGAATGGACATGGAAAATTATCTATTTTGAAACATTCTAAATCCATAATTTCAAGAAAATAAATACAGCTATTTAAGTAGAATGTTAATTCGATATATTCCAAGTTTTAATGTTTATATTTCAGTTTAATTTATACTTAAAAAGTGATTCCAGTTCTCTTCTCACGATTATTTATTGTTTAGTGTAAGTTATTCTGTCGACCTGATATATGCTGCAATATTATGATCATGATTATATATTATGATACATCGCCTTCTGCTGGGTTTTAATGATTTGAAATTTTTAAAGGAAAGTTCCCGTTTCTAATTGCAAGTATTTTTTTTCAATTACAATAAAATAAACTGAAATTGAAATCCAGCAATAAAATAATTAATATAATTTTAAGTTAATCTTAATTATTTGCTATAACTTTAGATTCCGCTAACCTTAAACCCAACCACCCTCTAAAAAGCTATTTGATTGCTCTATTTATATATGTAATTGGCTATAGTTTTAAAATCGAAAAATGACACCTGGACAAGGGAATAAAACCCGGAACCTTTGGCTTAGTACGCCAATACTCTAACCACTGAGCTATTCATAGTTTGCCACCCCTTCCCCCCCCCCCAACATTACCTCTTCACATACTTAGTAGGCCGTAAACCATCACTCAGGAAAATGTTCCGATAAATTTTCATATCTATTCTCCAAAGGCCCCATCACTTAATGTTAAACTAGCCATTTCACCCAATTCGTTGGCCGAATGGTCTAAGGCACCGCCCCTCGCATAAGATTAAACTACCAATGATCGAGAGATAAGATGTATAATCTAATTCGGGTTTATTAAAGGCGGTTTTTATTAAATGTCTTTCACTTCTCTTTTTAAGGAAATATGTATACACTTCCTCAAAACACAACGCTTTTCATGCCTAAAATACTATCGTAACTATACAAATGTGGTTAACCTTAAATGGTAGTAGTAAGACACATTGCTAAAAGAAAGTATTCTACTCATATTTTCCAGTCATTTCAACCTAAAACCCACACTTGTGATCTCATGGTCTGAGGTGTTATGCTCTTTTGAACTGGATTGCAGTTGATGAGGTATAAGATGTTCAAAGTATAATTTATATAGTCACAAATTCCCATACTCTGACATGTCATACTAATTGATTCCCTACCAATCAGCACATATATACTTAAACTTCGTACTCGTTACATTAGCCCCATAGCTTCTTTGGTGCTGACCGACAGTTCACAGCTGACTTCTGACAATCAACATTTAGGTATATACCTAAATTTTGACTATAAGAAGTGACAGCTGCTAAAAATAGGTTTTTGCAGACCTAATTGTTTGGCAGGGGGATACATAATTTGGTCTGTTAACTTTTCAAAACCATCTGCTGTCAGCTGTGAGCTGTCACTCAGCACCAAATAAGCCATGGGACTACTGTAGTTTCAATGAGCAGTTGACACAAAGGCCGAAAAATTTAAGGAAATACTGTATATTGAAGCAAATAAAAACCAGTCTTCAACCTTCATACTCTTACCTCATCAAAAGCCACCAAGCTCAAGTTCCAGACGATCATCCATACTACAACTCAACCCCTAAACCGAATATTCTAATAGTATAATATATCTATTCTAAACATATTTAAAATAAATTATAAGGTGCACTGCACAGACTATCTACATTATTTATCTAAATTATACTTACACCCCGTAATATATGTGAAATTAAACTGTAGACATTGTTATAGAAATCAAACACGGGTCAATACGGATTTTATCCCAGAGAAACTCACTGGTAATCTGCACGTATTTTTTCCGATTATTGAAAAAACTTGTTTTAGATATTTTTTTATCGTCAACACCTCAGAGTACCGATCCGTTGTTACAGATACTAACATTTTTGTTTGAATTTGTTTGTTGATTGTTAAAAGAAACTATGATTATGGGAAGGAACCTCTGAGATGGAGAGAGCTTAATGTGATGTTTGTAAGTCGAGCCCTAGTACATTGTAATAGTAAACTCAAGCGCAGTTGAGCCCGATGTGAGTGTTTAAGAGTGTTCGTGGTGTCTATAAGACCTGAGAGAAAAGCACAAATTCATATTAAACACTGTAAGAGAGTGAATTGATGGATATGAATATAAAAAATGTTTTTTAATAAGAATGTCAATTTGTACCAAGAGGATTCGTAAGAATGGATGATAAGGAAAAGACACGGAGACTGGCTAGTGAAGAATATCTTGAACAGGATATGATAAGTGCTAATTTTTTTATTCCGATGTTGGTTTCTTATACCTCCTTGAGCTTCTTGGGGGTTGTACTACCTGAGACTCCTAACTACTGTATGTAATTTGCATCTAAATCATGGGCTTTGATGTAAAAGCTCCTCTTCCGGCCTCTGTAGAATTCCTTTAGCGTCTTGATCCCAGTCATGGCATGGATGAATACATTATTTGTCCCTGTTATGACACCCATTAAATAACTGAATACCTTGTGTTGGACCCCCTTTAGTGGCTGCATATAAATTTCATCCGATTTTTATCTTACACCAAGTGTGTCCCTCTTTGAAAAATGTGTTTCACGAATTGCGTCCCTTTTTGATAAGGGCTTAGTACGAATTGCGTCCGTGTATAAAAAAAAGTTAACTTCCGAGAAATAATTCAATAATGTAAATGCTTATACTGCATGTTCTTAAATTCTTAGTTTACGTGATTACTATGGCAAATTAAATTAAACAATGTGATATCGAGTATTTTATACGTTTACGTTTATAAAGATGAGTACATTCTGTGATTTTCCTATTTTAAAATAATCGAGAATTTCATATTTTTTAATATATTTGCATTTAAAACTAATTGTCCACTTTTTTACGCTGGTAAATATTTGTAGCGTACATTTTTAAATAGTTTATTTAATAAAGAAATATTTGAGAACCACAATGACCAAGAAAGACTAAGTGCCTTGTACTTACTAGACATATAGAGCAGTGTTCTATTAATGCTAAAATTTGAGAAAAGCATTAAATAATTTGTTTATGTCAAGTTTATATATAAGGATTTCTGTAAGTATCATTATGATTCTATATATTTTCCTTTATATGTATGCACAGCCTGTCAGCTCCAATTGCTTGTAGTAAACTGGCTACGGGGTTTTAATTTGGTGGATTTAGCTTTTTGTTAAATATTATTTTAGTTTCTTAGTTTGAAAGAAGACATCAAAACTGAGGTGCCCCACGCCTCCCAAGATCTAAATACAACCTTAAGTTAACTGTCGTCTATTGTTTGTAAAAGACTGAAGCTGTATGCCCCTCATTGGAACGCCAATTGTAAAAGCCTTAAATACTGCCCCTCGTTGAGTATGCCAATTGTGACGTACTAATTGGAACTGCCCCGCGTTGTGACGTCATTTGTTACGTTCTGCCTGAATGCCTTCACGTTGGGCGCCATTGTAATGTACTAACTTCACTTTGGATTTAAGAATTTATATATTACAAATAAATGTTTTTGAAAATAGATACTTTTGTATAAACTTTAATGGTGTAATGTATTACAAATCACTGTTGTTTGAAAAAGAATAATGGAAACCATTTAGGTAAAAACACCTTGTCCGTGATTCCAAACACAACCAAGCTAACATTATCAAACTATACGAGATTCATGCTGCTTTGTATTACACCTCTCTCTCATCTCCCGAAAAAAAGTAGAATGCCGCGTCTACCAAGCTAGCGTCCTCTCGAGTCGAGCCGTGTGAACCCCGTGGCTCACACCCTCGAGACCAGACCACTCCTTGCTTTCTTTCCATCGACCAATGGGGTTAGTTTTTAAATAGCGCGCATTTAAGAAAACAGACGCGTTACTCTGCACCTGCTATTTATTTACTGCGTATTACAACCCGGAAACAAAAACGATGCTACTGCCCCGCGTTGTGACGTCATTTGTTACGTTCTGCCTGAATGCCTTCACGTTGGGCGCCATTGTAATGTACTAACTTCACTTTGGATTTAAGAATTTATATATTACAAATAAATGTTTTTGAAAATAGATACTTTTGTATAAACTTTAATGGTGTAATGTATTACAAATCACTGTTGTTTGAAAAAGAATAATGGAAACCATTTAGGTAAAAACACCTTGTCCGTGATTCCAAACACAACCAAGCTAACATTATCAAACTATACGAGATTCATGCTGCTTTGTATTACACCTCTCTCTCATCTCCCGAAAAAAAGTAGAATGCCGCGTCTACCAAGCTAGCGTCCTCTCGAGTCGAGCCGTGTGAACCCCGTGGCTCACACCCTCGAGACCAGACCACTCCTTGCTTTCTTTCCATCGACCAATGGGGTTAGTTTTTAAATAGCGCGCATTTAAGAAAACAGACGCGTTACTCTGCACCTGCTATTTATTTACTGCGTATTACAACCCGGAAACAAAAACGATGCTTCTGACACGTTCAGTTAAAATAAAAGAAAAAGAAACATAGCCGTAGTATAGAAAATATGAGTTTAATTTATATTAACTGAAAAGAAGAAATCTTAATATATTTACTTTAAAATATGAGCTCGAATGTTAAAAAGACAGGAAAAATCTATATCATTACATGTTTCAGGAAAAGGTTCTAATGAGGATGCCATAATGAGTACAGAGACACCTCCCAGCCAATCTGGAGGCACTTCGCTATTTGAACAACAAGGTGCTGGTCCTGCCAAAATAGACCACAAGACTTCTGGAGACACGGAAGAGGTATATAGGTTATTTTTTTAGTAAAAAAATTATTGTGACTTTTATTAAAAATATTTTAAATAAAACATAGCCATAAGCTTACTGAGACCATAGTCATAATAATTGAATAGGTTTGCTCGGGAATTGTTTATATATATGTATATATATATATATATATATATACACACATATATATATATAAATATATATAAACAATAAACTGCTGTGATTGGAATATGCACAAAGGCCTCAGTGGCATGTTGTCTGGTTAACCAGTGACGATAGTATCAGTGTTCAAATATTAACTGGATTTAGTGAGATCTTTCCAAAAATATTTTTTAATTTTCGCTCCGTACAAATGCATAAACAATCATTCTTTTGAATTATCTCTTCTTCATTACTACTCTTTTAATATATAAATATTGATAGTCCGGACGGGTAGTAGGGACTTGAGAAGGGTAAATAAAAATATTGTTTATTTATATAATTATGTTAAAATTTTATTATAATATATTATAATCATATTAAATATGATTCCAATTATCCCTTCATATCTTTGTAGCACATAATAATTATATATATGTATCACTGCAACTGGTACTCTTCGCAGTCCTTGGTTACTCTCGACGGGGAATGGGGTCCAAAATATTTCTCAGTTTCCTAGAGACCTCAAGTTTGTTATTCGTGTTGCACGGATATCTTAAATATTTGAGCGGTGAAAGACTAATCGTATACTTTATAATTAAAAGAACGATCAAAAATTATTTAAATAATATGAAATTAAATATATAATCGGTTATAGATAAAGTTTTATTAGAAAATAATCAGCTACGAAATAAATTGAAAGAAAAAAAATGAATTAATAAAAAGTTATTAATTTGGGACACTACACCACTTTGATAATTTCCCGAGACGTTGTAAGCTGCGGTAAAAAATGTGATTACTTGCTAACGCGTGCTGGGGCTGGTGGTGGCCAGTTTGAAGACCCCAAAAATAAATTGAACACAGGGCCATAGTTTTTTTAAAAGCCTCTCTATTCGAAGTTGCTAATTTCAATCCATTATTAAAACTTTATCAATGCAACATGCCTGGCTTCGTAAACATATCTGTACCAATCTAGACTGTGTTTATCAAAACAGCTCAATTTATCATAGCAGTTCAGTATGTTCAAATAAAGTACGATTAAAATGCTGGATCTCACTATCGATATATTATTATTTAAATTTCTGTTCCGAGTCTTAGCACCCGTCCTGACTATGCACATTTAATTAGCCTACACTCGAATGATAGTCATAAGAAAGGTATAAGTTAAATATATATATTTTGCACCGCGTCTTACTACCCGTTCTAGTTATACGCTTTAAGTACTAATTACGCTAATGGAATAGGAATTGGGAAGGGGGAATTAGAGGAAGTGAACCCGCATTGGCGTGGAGGGAGAGTGAAAAACCATTTAGGAATCACCCCCCCCCCCAGTTCACCCAACCGAGATTCGAACCTCGATCTCCCCGTCCTCAGCAGTTGAGCTCAACACGACCAGCGCGTTAGCCAACTACGCCACTGAGGCGGGTTATAAGTTAAACAAATATGTCCTAGTTAGTGTAGAGGGAGAGTAAAAAACTATTTAAGAAATGGCCTTCTCGGAATGCACTGTTAGAGATGAAATAGTCAATCAATTAGTTTATTCTCTTGTCGTCTACCATGAATAGTTTTTTTTAATAAGCAGTATGAAAATTGAGAGAAATTAATATCCTACTATTTTAATTTTCTTTACATTTAAAAAATTCCCATCCTTTCAATATTATTATTTATACAACTATAATTATATTTTAGCAGTGTGTCTTACTACCTATTCAGGTTATACGCACTTATAGTAATTAGATGCAATTAGGTAACAATTGAAAACTTTTAATGAGATAACTATTTGTTTGACTACAATTTATATTTTAGAGTAATTGGGTGTCGTCGCCCAAGGACACGATATTTCCGGAAACAATTCCTGAGGAAAGTTCCAGTACGGAAGAAGAACATGTGGTAAACAATTTTAAATAAATATTTGTTTATCAACTACAATTTTTAAAGTTATTGAAACTTATTACTCTAACATTATGATAGTACCCTAATATAAAGGTGAACTATGATAAATTCATTTTGCTATTGCATTGATGGTGCAGTTTTTGCTTTTAGATAAATTACCAAACAATTCACAATTTTAGATAAAATAGATTCCTAAACTGGTTTATCTACACATGTGTAAAGATTGAAGTAAATTACTCTAGCAATTTTTTGAAATAGTTTACTTTTCTAAGCAGAAATTAAAATGATCTCAGATATCAGGTAGGCTCTTGAAGTTTATTAATAATTTAAGGAAGAAACTCTTTCATATATTTTCCTCTAACTTCAGCTATATGTTGAAATATGTTTCCAGTATTTGTTAAAAAGATGAATTCGTCTATTATGTCAGGTAGGCTCCTCGAAATTTTGTTTGATGTATGGTAGATAATTTTATTTTTTTAAATGATAATATCATGTATTATTAGGAATGATTTCTTGATATGTTGGTTACAAGAGTAAATTAATTTCCACTTTCAATCAGATACACAAGTGATTTTCTCTAATCAGATTAATTTCTGAAAAATATCGACTGCTAATTTAAAGCATTTAAATTTTAATTCTGTGGGAAGGATTATTACTGTCCAAAATATTACTATTTTAATATGATGTTCTTAGTAGTCTTAGATTAAGCTGCTAGATCAACAAATTTATGCTCGTGGGTTCAAACCCAGATGAAATCAATGGATTTTAATCGAGTGATGAAAACCCTTAGCTCAACTTCTTTCAAAGGGAAAGTAAAACCTCCAGTCCCATGTTGATTGTGGCATATAAAAGATTCCTAGAAAGTATGTCAGATAACTTTCCGGTTATAATATGTACGCTCTTTCTCGCTCGAATAAATTAATTTTGGAAAGCAACGGAAAGCTACCGCACTTTTACGGCTTCCCTAGTATATGTTATTTCTTCAAGGTGGTGTGGGCGGGCAACATTAATCAAACTAAGTACGAGTGCGTGCGCTGCTCAGAATAAATGGAAAACACATCAGGACTCAACTTTGAGTTGTAACCTAATCATTTTTAAATACATAGGAATACTTACTTACTCACTCTGTATCATCAAAAACTCAAAAGCTCATTCATTGCCACACTTATAAAAGTATGCCACCTATCTTTATTTTGAGCTAGTTCTATCCAATCCACCTCTTCACACCCTATCTTTATCTTGAACTAGTTATATCCAGTCCACATCATTGCACCCAATCCTTTTTCAGATTCATTCAAAAGTTATCCTCACATCTGCAACTAGGTCTTCTTAATGGTATTTTTCCATTGGGTTAGATTCTCCCATTCACACTACATATCCTACGCACTGAGAGAACTGAGAGACTTGATTAACTTAAAAATGTCATGTAATGAGTACAATACATGTAACTCAACATTATGTAACCTTATAAACTTCTGAGTATCTTCATCACATTTGGAAAAATAGCCAAAGGAACTTTATTTTCGAACATCCTACATTTTTATCCTCGTGTAAGGTAAGATACAAATATATTTCACAATCATAGAGAACAAGGAGTAAAAGCATTGTTTTGTGTATTCTGAGTTTTACTTCCTTTGAAAGCAGGTGAAAAGTTATCAATGGTACTTATAATATGATAAATTAATTCTTGCCTTGAATCTACTCAATGGAGTCTAGTGGCTGTATTTATAGTCTAGGCTCGTAAGTCAAAAAATATTCCAGTATCCTAATAACAAGCAAATAATATAAAATGGGGAACTAGTGGGCGTGCGAATTTCTGCTATCTTATATGTACAGACCTAAGTGTTGAGGATAGTACAGTAGATAGGATAAAGAAGTGCCGAGAAGTCATGAACTTAGTGAACTACAAGTGTCTAGAGCCTATGTACAGTACACTTCGTCTACCCTGTAAGGTAGAAAGCTCACCTTACGTTATTCCACTATGGCACAGCTTGTAATATAGTGTCATTGTACAATCTATCAAGATACCTTTCAGGGTAAATGGAGTATACAAAGAATAATGTAGTTAATGATTTGTTATCTCGAATCGGTTGACAGATTTTGTAATTAGCAATAGTACCAACAAAGCTATTATAATTTAGCTTACATACCGCCAGAGGCAGCATTGGGGTAGGCCCTTTATCAAACTCGTATCCAATCACTCAAAAAATATAAACTATAATATTGAAGAATAATTAAACATAACATTTTCAAACCAATGTACTATGTGTACATTGAATGACCACTAAGAACATTTAGACTAGAATTCTAAAATATCCGAAAAGTTAACTTCCAACAAATCGAGGTTATAATGCTATCTCATTTTCAGCTAATTTGGAAGAAAAATGATTGCTGGGTTACGTGCCTTGATATAGATGAATGTTATGTATTAGTTTGATTTAATTGAAAATTGTATACAGTAAAAAATCGTATCACTTTCCACTAAATATTGCTTACATCACAACGTACTCCCATATATTCACTTGCAGTAAAGTTTAAAATCTTAAAACATATAAAAAATTGATCAAAGGTATTTATTTAAAAAAAATGTACTAACAATAACTTTACTGTTCTCTCAATCTAATGTTTTGATTTACAAAATGGCTTTATATTTTGATAGGTGATATTTCGTCTACCCTCCTTCCCAGAAACGGACTCAATCAAAGAAGCGTCTATTTATACAGTAAGTTAATTCATATGTTTAATTATTAGTATATATTGTCAATTTGCTTGTTAAACGAAATTAACAACATCGGTAATCTTGTTACATAACAAAATAATTAATCTTATGTTTGATTATTATTATCATTTAATAATTTAATATACATCTTAGAACATCATAAAAGGCATTTATTATAACAATTATAACATGTAATCAAACTTATAAAAACAACAATTTCATATGATCATGCTAAGTTTTACTAAGCATCTTTTATTTAAAATACGTGACTAAAAGTGTGTATTTAAGGCAGAGACGAGCGTGTTCCACGTGGCCATGGGTCGTAACGCCACAGCCACCAAGTCCACCCTGACCATTGAGCAAGTAACGGCCATCTCTGGCTCTGACACCAAACAAATGAGAGCCAAACCTCCTATACAGAAGATGGGGTGAGTAAAAACACAATAAATAAAGTTTTATTGCTAGAATGGGAATTAACGCTTAAGCAAATACCCTCAAAGTCATTTTCATGGGAATATGCGATAATCCATTTTGTGTGTAGTGTTAAATAGCGCTTAGATATGAATTTTAATTTTTTTAAATTGTTATCTCCAAATATATATAAAAAAAAATTTTAATACTTTTTTGGCATTAGTTAAATTACCCCTAATTTTAGAGCTGGAGAGATTATTCCAAACATACCTCTGGATAACCATTTGAAAACCCTAAATACCAAGCATTATTATTCTCATGGTTGAAAATTAATGGTTTCAGCTCTGGTCCTGTCACAGACAAACGACATTTAACAAAACAATATTTCATATTCAGTGGTTATAAAAACTTCAACATTCATTATTAACACCTAAAACTATATTTAGACGATAAAAATATTTGATCTCTCAAGGGGTTCAATAAAGTAAAAAGGAACACGTTGACTCAGCAAAGAGCATAACACTTAATCAAACAATATCAGCAATGGTTGTTTATTTAAATTGTTTTGTCGCAACTATTTAGGATATAATTCTTTTCTGTAGCAGCGTGTTGGCCACTCTCAATTTTTAACTATGTAATCAACATATTAATTTGCCTCTTTTTCAATAAGTTTTAATTTTGATGTTCGTTCATCTTAGGATTAGTTCAACTCCTTTATAAAATTAAAATTGTCTACCTTACCAAGAAGTAATTTAGGAAATGCTTATTACAGATTTGTCAATAGTTTTGTAAATTTAGTGAGCCCGCACTCTTTTCTAGGCACTGCGCTTAAAATTTTCTAATTTAAGGACATTTCTGATTAATATTTGTATTTATATGATTGTGTATCAAGTTAAAAATTATCTAAAAAAAGTTGTTTGTCTATAAAATTATATATAATATGTTATTTCCCTGTGTGTACTTTTATGCGATTCTTAGATTTATCTAAAAGAGACAAAAAAAGTAACTACATACGTGTGAGCTTTAATTTTACCAATATTGTTTCTTTATTATGGCTGAAAAATTAAAATAATCTGTTCTTTGTTAATAAGTGTGGGTTGTTGCCAGTCTATGCAGAACCTGTACAAACGGAACCTATGCTTTGTTCTCATAATTCAGTAGAACATTCATTGGTCGAGTATAATTAAAGCCCATTTTCATTTATGTTACAGTCCAATTTACATAAAAACTCATTTTAGAAAATAACTGATTGAGTCAGCAGGGAAAGTATCTTACACGTTTAGTAATTTTATTCTTTAGTTATTGATCATATCTACCCAATTTACATCATTGCTCAAATAGAGAACGTGTAAGTTGGAACACATCACAATTTCGGCTTCAACAAGCTCTGTTTACTCTGGAAACATTTTAAGACACGCAACAGTTCTGAAAAAACCAAAACCTCAAAGAACTATCAGAACGATCTCCCGAGATACGAACAGATTTCCCTTTTACTACCGGAACTTTCGAAGAAGTTGCAGTCGCCCCCCTTCATTCATATTGGCTGAATGTATTGTCAGATAAATTTAGGATAAAGTGGTGGGAGTAAACATAAAGGACCAAAAGCTCAAATAAAAGTCAGAACGATATCCCTGAGCTAAGAACAGATTCTCCTTCGAAGAAATAATAGTACAAATAAGTTGCGATCCCTCACTAAGAGCCAATCACAGGATATCAGAGCGAACAGCTTTGTTTGTCTGGTTTCAAAGTATCAATTCTGTGCGACAAAATCAACTTGGGACTCCCTATAAAAATTCAAAGCCAAATGAATCAATCAGTAAGAATGCACATACAAAGTTATATATATATATATATAAGTAGGAAACTACTGTTTTAAAATTATTTAAAATCACCAGTTAAATGAAACGGGTCTTTATGTCGTTGTATTGAATTGTTTCACCACCCAACAAAAACAGTTTGAAAACAACCATCGTGACATTAATATTTTAGCCTCTAAAAGAAAAAATAGATGACTAAATTGAACAAGGCTTTCGTAAAGATATATGAAAAAAACATTATTTTTTTCATGTGTCAGTTCAAGCATACCTCAGCTTCCAAATGGAAAACGATTCATCAAGTATTTTTTTTAGAAACTAACAGCTTACACAAACAAAAATGAATACATAGTTATCTTTCCTCACAATGCATTGTATCTTTTACTTATTATTGGTGAAAGCTCATTTTAAATCTGTAGCTCATTTCCAGACGTGAGATACCACAAAATGCACATTTACACGGTGAATGTATGTTTTAAAGATGTTCAATACGTTTTATATTACCTGGTTTCTCATTATTCTGTCTTACGGAGACTCACCATGTAGCTGCTGTCTTGGCAGACGGATGTGGGGATGTATGAGTGTAGAAGACATAGTGATTGCTAGGTCACTTTCTATCTATTTAGGGAAGGTCTTTGATTTGTTTTTGTGAAATTGTTATTATGTAATGTTGATATCGCAATGGCAAAAAATCTCTGGGTATTTATAATCCCCCTTCCCCCAAAAAGCACTTTTTTTGCATCCCTCAGTGAATTATCAGCTTTGATCAGCAACAACCACAGAAAATAAAGGTTATTATTCCTATTTTGGTTTTTATGACAAAGATCAGTATAAAGGCTAGGCGCCACATTTATACTTTATTACAATATACGGGAATCTCAGATAGTGGATGAAAGTAAACTAGATTAATATGTCGTTGGCCATTCCAGTGGTCTGGAGTGATCCAACGAGCCACCCTCAGTGCTTTTATTCCATCTTTCAAAAATGGACTTAGATAGAAAATGGTTTCAGAATATACAGGAACTTTGTAATTTGATATGATGGACAATTACTGCCGGCTTATTCCTAATGAAGAAAGAACTCCTCATAAGACAATAAATTAACTGTAAGTTAAAGATCGTAGCATTCTTATGGATATAATTTGAAGGGGGTAGCACCAGGTTGTGATTAGAAGCTCATGGGTTTGAGTTGGGCTTGCCCTCATGGTGAACTACCTTACGCGGACGGGACAAGAGACTTCCCTTCTCTGCATGGAGGATGTTCCTCGTCCTCGTCCAGTAATCCTGGCAGAGTTCCTCCTCATGGTGGCCCCCAGGTAACGTCAGGAATGTCTTACCCGAAGGGTGATTAAATCTCTGTCAAGGTATACGTGTGAGAATAAATGAGGGGGTAGGTGGCCCACCCCTACTCACTACACACTAAGCTGTTGGTAGCTAGTACCTTCTGGGAAAGCTGGACAGGCCACCTCCACAAGGTCTCCACTGGGTAACTCGGGCTGAAAGCCCTCATGAGGGCGATTCCTAGGTCTATGAGCCTGACCTCCTCCAAGGTCCCAAACTAGTTGACATAGGTCAAACCTCTATTCAGGGAGATTCCTATGATCTATATTTGACTCCCAAGTGGGGGAAACTAGGCCATACACCTTTCTCAAGGTGATTCTTAGATTGTGATATCAAAACTTCACTACGTTTGAGTCCAGCGCACGCGAGAGGAGGAGCCAACTCCTCCCGCCAATTGAAGTTTTGACCGGACGGATTTTTACCCAGGTCTATAAAAATCATGGACACAGGGTCATTGGTTCCTAAACTGTTCACTTCACATGTAAAGTGCGTGGCTACGCTCTGAGGACACATCCACAAGGGGCTATAAGAGCCTCTCAAGAAGTGTTTCTAGCCTCTTAAACCATATTATTATAAGAAGTTGATAGTGTTATTAATATGAGTCATAATGTAACAAAAAAAAATTTTCGTGTTATTATCTTTTCTTGATATTCTCGTAAACATCACAAATAGTTTATTAAAATTAATAAACCATTTTATAAACTTTACATTTGATAAATATTATAAGTATATCTATATACCGTTGATGGTGTTGCATAGTATCATGGTTCAACATATATTTATGCAAAAGTGTAAATTGATGCACAACTCAATTGTATTATATCTCACATTTTTCTGTAAACATTTGAATCAAGCTTTATCAACTTTGGGGTGGTCTTCTCTCAACGTGACTTCTGCGTTTGTTCAGTTCCTCGACGGACAGAGAGTCTATAACCAGCAGCAAACAGCAGAATGAAGGTGTGCTCAAGTCCCACCTCTCAGGCCAGATCATGCCAGGTTTCATAGACTTGTGTGCGGCTACCTTCCTCGACGTGGCCGTGCTGCGCTGTCTGTTCGTCTCCCAGTGGCAGGAGGAAGGCGTCTACTGGGCACTGCAGTTCCTCTACCACAGGTAAGGACTCGTCTTTTATTTTCGCTTCCTCAACATCTTACTATCGTTCACGGCTATAATAATTTAGCAACACTAATGTAGTAGGGATAAACAAAGTATAATTGGAAAAAATATATAACATCGTTTGCATAGGAGAGAAGGGAAATCTTTAGGAAAATACACCTTGCCCTCATCCAAACTCCTACATCCTCACTACCCCCAAAAAGTCAGACTAGACAAAATTAACGCTTATTACACGTGTCCTCTGACACGTCTCTTAATACAGCACCATGTACTAAAGCACAAATAGACTATACGTAAATACACACTTGAACTGGGTATGAGGAAAGTATAATTTGGATGTAATATCCCTGTATGTGTGTGTGTGTGTGTGTGTGTGTGTGTGTGTGTGTGTGCAGGTGGAATATAAGAATCAATTTAGGAAGGGTAGCTACACTAAATATAACCTGACCGAAAATGACGTCATATAATAAGGGTGCGCAAATTTACCTACAGAGGGCCAAAATTATATTTAGGTGGGCCAGAGACTTTTGTTTGGTAATTTATATTCAAAGATCCTTAAATAAAATTACAAACCCGCACAATAAACTGACATGAAGGATATACATTGGAAATTGAAAACAATAATAATTTCTTTAGATACTTAATATATTTTTAAGTTCGTTGAGAACTATTATATGATATGATTTGAGATGAGTGAAACTGTGAATGAGCTTCCAGCATGGAACAATACGCCACACATTTAGATTATTTATCCCGTGGTCTGGATTGAACACACTGGTGGGCCCGCGGGGTGTAGTTTTCTCATCGTTGCCTTAGAGACCGCGCGACCAACGAAATTGGAACAACTACTTCTTCATCTCTACATACTAGTTTATTTGCATGTTGGTATATGATCTTAAAATACCAACCACCAAACATAAGAAATTTAATAAATTATTTGTATTAACATTATGGAAGGTTGTAATGATATTCTATTTTCAAAACTTTTTTTGATTGAGATGAGTTCAAATTCAATTCAGTCTGTAATTAGTTCTTAAAAATAATAGAATACCATCAAATCTATATGATATCATGACATAGAATAATACGGTACAATCATCATAATCTATTTAACGAATATGTGTATCTATATTTAACCACAGACTACGAGAGATCAGTGAAGACACATCAAGCCAACAGCAACCCCGGCGTCGTAGTAATTCACTACCTATTCCCAAAATAGAAGTGTCCATATACCAAAGTCCAGAACTGAAAAAGAGGGAGCCCAAGGACTTCATGGAAGTCCCCGAAGTTAAAGACGTGTCCTATTTAACTGGTTAGTACCTAATTATATATTCATTTAAACAAGGAGCTCTCCTGTTTGAAGGGCCTGAAAACTATTTTAAATCGTAGTGTGTAGGACAACCAATGGAATTGAAGTAAAGAAAGTAAACTATTTTCATTTCAACTTAACCTTTCCTAATATTCAGGTTTATATCATTATATTATAAGGAGGAATAATCAGTATAGCATATTATTTTATTTAATACTCAATATAATTAGAAATAAGCAATATATAGTTCACATTTGGATCATTTTAATTTTAAAGAATAGATACAGTCGATTTTGAGACAACAACTACTCCTTGCAGTAGTTAACAAATGTCTAATTCTTTATCCTCAAATAAAACCCTCATACTAGCAATTGTTTATAATCTACTATATCTAGCTAACATATATGACACATACTCTAGAAACTTTATCTAATTGTTAAAAAATATTAATATAAAAAATTAAAGTCAAATAAAAATCTAACATCATAATTCATGATATTATAAAGAGATTTGAATATATTATAGTGTATTTATTATTAAAAGAGTTGAATACTAGAATTTATATACAAGGCCGTAGCCAGCCAATAATATCAGGGGGGTTGGTGGG
>CABFVX010000842.1:148242-221183 GCA_902151425.1 Timema shepardi
GGGCACATATCCCAATTACCGGAAGCTAGAAACACATTATGAATTATATACAGTTCTAGAAGCTATCTTAAGTGTGTTTATAGGAACATTACCCCCTATCTGCCAAAGGCTAGGAAAGTTCTAAATTTTAAACACCTCTAGAGTCCATCTGGGTGTTTTATTTTTGCAACATAAAACCATAACTGCAGAAGGCTAGGGAAATTCTAAATACTAAACACCTCTAGAGGTTATCTATAGTTTTTTTTATGGTAACATAACCCCCTAACTGCCAAAGGCTAGAAAAATTTATAAATATTAAACACCTATAGAAGTTATCGGAAGTTTCTTTATGGCAACATAGCCCCCTAATTTCAGTAAGCTAAGAAAAATTCTATATAATAAACATCTCTAGAAGTTATCTGAAATGTTTTTATGGCAATATAACCCCTTAATTTCCGAAGGCTAGGAAAAATTATAAATATCAAACACCTTAAGAAGCTATCTGAAGTGTTTTTATGGCAACATAGTCCCCTAATTTCAGTAGGCTAAGAACATTTTTATATATTAAACATCTTTAGAAGTTATCTGAAATGTTTTCATGGCAACATAACCCCCAACTACTGAAGTGTAGGAATATGTTTAGATATTAAACACCTCTAGAAGCTATGTGTTTTTTTATGACAACATAGCCCCCTATTCACTGAAGTCTAGGAAAACTTCTAAATATTAAATAACTATAAAAGCAATCTGAAGTGTTTTTTATGGCAGCATAACTACATAACTGCCAAAGACTAGGACAATTTATAAATATTAAACACCTCTATAAGCTCTCTGAGGTGCTTTTTATTGTAACAAAGCCCCCTAATTTGTACTTGTATCTTAATTTTGATATTTTTTGAACCATAAATAAAGCCTTATATATTTGGTTCATACAACTTCGGGGGATTTGAACCCCCAAAACTCCCTCGGCTACAGCCTTGCTTATATGTTTTCAATAACACATTTATCCAGTTGCATTGAATTCATTGTACTTTAAATAATCAGTTGTCTGAGCTGAAGACGTTATGCAATAATAAGTGTCGTGTGAGTACTTATTTAGTGTAAGAGTCAACATTTGATTACTAAGAGAAAGTCCACGTTTATTTGGACGTCAGAGCTTAAGGAAAGCTTTTGTGGCAAGCTAAGACCATACATTATGACTACATTAACAACACAAGACATGGTCTAAGGGGTCACTCTCACAATAGACCGGACTACCTATGACTGGAATATTGTATTTCGATCCTAATCGGATGTACTGAGGGAGACTTTTCCTAAACGATTTTCCACTCTTCTTACATGAATATGCTGGTACACTTACTATAAATTAAACCTTCCCAATCCCTAACTAAATAGAAAAAGTATAGTCCAAACGGTAAAACTCTTTAAAGAAAATAGTTAATCAACAATCAGACATTTATTGCAAAGAACACTTCTCTACATGTTAACACAAATATAAGATTATTAAAATGCATTCTAGTTTATTTGTGTTTTTAGAACCACGTCGTACTACCAGTTTGGGTTTGGGTTGAACGCATTTAGAATATTAATTGTGCTTTTAAACAAGACCAACACTCAGGAATATAAAAAAAAGTCTTTATTTAATTGAGAGTCAAGTATAACGTATTACTTATCAAATAGTGCAGGTACCTTAATCTTATACTTTAAATAATTATATTAAAAAAATTAATTGTTTTAGAACTAAGTTAAGAATATATCAAAAATAAATAAAATAACTAATTACTTTGATTTGATAATGTATTGTCATTTGTGCTAAGTATATTAATATTTTTACCTGGAGTTGATTGTTTGAGGCGAAAATGTAATGTATACTATTTCAATATTATTTAGCTCTTAGTTATTTAGAAAAGCATATAGAAATATGTTTAATACAATTATAAATTAACTATTAAAAAGGCTAAAGTCAAGGTTGATTGAAAATAATTAAAATAAACCAATATTTCATCACATTTATAGTCGTTTCCCAATTGCATGCTTACTTCTATAGTTTAACCTTGATTTGTGTGACACTTCTTATTGAAAGCCTTTCTTGAATCTTTCAAAAGCTATGACTTTGTATGCATTACTCAGTGTTTACTTCTTCAACTATTCTTAAACTATTTGAATGTACTTCTATAACTGTTTAATTATACTCTCTCTGGGCACCAGCTGTGTTTGGATGGCAATAGCAACTTTAAACACAGTTTTTTTTAAACAAATTATCTTTATTGTGAACAAAGGATATCATTGAGATTTTAAAATAATTATATAGTTTAATAATCACTAATTAAAGCATCTGAAAATTATTAAATTAATGTATTATACCCTAATTTTACATATATAATTGTTGATAATTTCACTAACACATTTATATCTCTCAATGATGATCACTTGGACAAAGAAGCCAGTTACAGTTAATGACGATGGAAATAATTTATAAAGAACATTTGCATGTAAAATTAATTTAAATTTACATAAACTTTATCTCATATGGAAATCATTTGTATCTTCAAATCATACTTTTGTTGGAAATTTTTATAAACCAGAATCGTTCGAGATTGAGCACAAATATAAGTAGATTTAATTTATTTTCTATTTTATTAATGCTACATTTTCAAGAGAGCAATAAAGAGAAATTTAGGGTACTAGAGCTAGAATTTAGTGAAAATTCATAGATTTAAACAGAGAGAAATACTTGTTTAGTCTAAGCCCATTTATAGTACTTCTCACACATATTATTATTTTAATCATTTAAATACTAATTTATAAATTCAATGCATTTTTCTTTTATTTAGTTTTAGTATCTGAATAACACGAATTTTAGTTTAATTGTTTCTTCTATTTCTTTCTTTCTAAATCAAAGGAAGTAAAATAACATAATTTTGAATTCTAAGTAATGAGGTCAATATCACTCTAACTTTAGTTAAGCCCTTTTCAAATAACATTTGATTCATAAATCGCAAAATTAAAGTTCACATACCCATTTCTGCGAACTGTAAAAATACTGTACTGTATAAATTATTATCGATTTATTTTGATTTTTGTAAATCAGGTCATTGAAAATCTCTTTAGAAGGAACTTATATATTTATTTTAGAGTCAGATTTCTATTATGTTGTGCAACACGCCATCTTGTTAGATTCGACCAGCTTTTCAAGTTTATTAACGTGCAAATTTATTTATTCTAGTTTTTCCAAAATTAGTTGAGGGGCAAGTGTAACATATCAATCCATAGTAACCCACTTGTATTATTATTTTTGAATTAGTGAAAAGTACATTTAATCAAAACTTTCAATTTTTTTATTTATGTGTATTTGATAGTTTTTACTCTTTGTTCCTATCTTTACACACAACCACCGGGGATCTAATAGTAAACACTGATCTAATTATAAATAAATACATAGTTTAACCCTCTTTTCTATGAATAAAATTAATATTTTTAAGATCAAAACAAAGTGAAGGCGCATTTAGAGATAATCAAAATATAAATATAACGCTTTTAATTAAGAGACATGTTATTTTGTAAAGTAGAATAAAATTCAAGGTATTTAAGGTTACTTTCAAAACAATAATTTCTCTTATCCGAATTAATGATTAATCCCACATCCAGTCCATTTTGGGGCTTATATAAAAAATTATGAATATAGCTAGTAGCATTTTTTTCCCTAGCTCTGTCACACGTATTGGTTTACAAGGTTTTTTGTAATTTGATAGTTAGCTTTAATTAATCTAACAAGTATATAGTGAATCTTCATATTTTTATTCAATTTCAAAAATATTAACATCTCAAATCATATTCCTAGAATATTTACAGTATATTTATTTTTACTATTCCAATAGTCTCAAAAGATTAAGTGACTAAAAAGCTTTGTCATCCCTCAATCTGTGGCCTTTCGTACACTTATTTCTAATTAAGTCTTGAACTTCAAGAAGTTAATATATTTGTTAGACAAAATAAGAGCAGATAGCTTTATCATTACACTAATAGAAGCAGGGGTAGTCTTGGTGTTCTGACCAAGCTATTCATATTGTTATTAAATATTTGTCTTATATCAGATATCATAGGGACTATATTTAATTAGAACTAAGTGTATTTTATACTATCCCACTATATGTTTATTTAATTAAAGTGGAACAAATATGACTGTTTGAACAATAATTTAAGCTTGGAGATATTTTTAAATCAATTTTTTTTACTAATGAATAATTTTTTTTAATCTGAAAAAAGTTTAATAACTATTTGTCTTGTATTAGCAATGTTTTAAAATATAGATTTATTTTAAAAGTTAAAAAGATAAGTGCAAAATTTCTGTTAAGCTTTGTTAAATTATTGATATACCCCACATCAGTGTTTTGGTACAGTCCTAGTTGTATCACCAACCATTAATGATTTTATGTTTATTCAAATATTATGTTCAGCATGTTAAGAGTAATATAAAATAATTTGGATCTTTTTACTGGATTTCCCATACTTTTTTCATCAACGATTAAATTCTTGTTTTCTAAACTATTAAACATGAAGTATTGTGAAACAAAAGAATTGGTTTTATTGATAATTGAATACTCAATACAAAGATTGAGAAAAAACTACTGACTTTCTTATTTTAATCAATAACTTTCTAAATATCAAGTCAATAGATAAAAATGTCCCATGAATTTTAAATTTACTGTTCACTAATTTGTGTTAGTGTATTTTATGTAGCTATTTTATTGTCTAGAAAGAAAATAATTTATAATAATAATCATTTTAAGATTGTGCTTATTTGAAAAACTAACACTTGAAAATTAATTAAAATTGGTTTTATATTACTCCTAAGGTGGTGGTGGTGGTGGTGGTGGTTATGAGATGCTTCATTTTCAAACTTGCTTAATTAAACATGAACAGTATAGAAGAGTAAATAATATTATTGTTCATAAGAATCATGGAATATATTATAAGCATGGATATTTAAATAATAATTAATTAACTGATTAAAATTAAACAAAATTTAAAATGATATTTCATAAATATAATCCTTACAATGTTTGAATTTTAATGATTTTAAACTTTTTAATAGTATTGAATTACTAAAAATCTGTGATATTTTATCCGTGCCTTTACTTCTTAACTGACTTAAAATAAGCTTCATGTAAGCGTATAAACAGTCCAAAAGGGTTTTCAAACGTTATAAAAAAATTAAAATACTCCATATAAAACCAGTTATTGCATGAAACATAATCAAGCGTTTCATTGTACGAGATTCATTTACACATTAAATTTAATAGACAGATTAATTGAAACGGATTTTAAAAATTTGTAAAAAATATTAATACTAAAGGCAAATATGTATTAAATTAACGTATTTAAAAAAGTATATTAAAACAATATCGATTATTTTCTCAGAACTCAATACGTCATCTTTAATCTAAAAATACCTGCAAGGTTTTCTTTACTTTTTTAAATATTCTTTTTATAGGCAGCACATTCACGAATACTATTACGTAATCAATTTTTAATTAGTGATTTTTAATAGTTAAAAATATCAATAATTATTAAAAACAGTAAATTTAGGACAAGTTGGTGAATGAAGCGCGAGTTCACCCCTCACCGAGTGTTGTGTTGTGTAGACTATCCCCCCTCGAACCCAACCCAGAGATCTCACTCCTCAGACCTTGACGTTGTAATCCAGGAGCCCGCCACTGTTTCTGCCGCTACTGCTGAACCCAACAGTGAGTTACTTACATTCCTTCCTTCTTACTGTACTGTACATTTACACGTTCGTCGAAAGCTAAGAGCAGAATCGTGGGAACATGGTGATCTTTGAGTCTTTCGTAAGAGTTTATTGAGATCCACTCAGCTCAAGCCGAAACCATTTCTGCTTTGTCTGCTTCACTTGACAACAACTGGTTGGAAGACCTAATCAAATTTAAAGTCTGATTCAATCAGTGTGTATGCGTTATGTAAGGGAATGCTTTTTGTGTAGCTGGGCGAAGGCCTACCACGCACGAAGGGATTTGAAAAACATAAATGAATGAAAAGCTCGTTAGTCGAACTAGTGATTTGTTTCAAAATTATTATTTGAGAACTATGACAATTATCTATAGCAAGCTTAGTAACTCAAAAATTAAATAGTTACTCAGTCAGTGGTTTCTACCAAGCGCTGCAAAGCATTATGTTTCCGATTATATATCTATATGTTAGCTTAAAAATTGCTGAACAACTAAAGTAATTTCTGCTTTTTTTTTTCGGCAAACATGTGAATCTAGCTTAAATGTCTCAATTAGGTTGACACTCACTCCACCATTGGAGGAGCGTGAAATGTTGGCATTTTGTGAGACCTTTGGTAAAACTGTTTTGAGAAGCACTTGCATAATTGAGCCAATTATATCTTATTTGTATCATTAGTGATGTATCTTTACATAATGTTACATACAAAAATAAACTAAGATTACAATTTTTAACTTTAAACTTGTTTAAAGGGTTCCTAGCCAATTAAAAAGTGAGATAATTTGAATTCTGGTGAAAAATCCAAGCACTCTATATAAGGGATCTAGACTGATGTCCGCTGATAATGAGTCACGACTTTGACTCTCAGATCAGGAATCAAAACTGTCCCTTTCAGTTCAAGCTTTAGTCAAAATATATTGAATCAGATGAAACATAAACTGAACTAAGATTTCAAAATAAATAAGACATTCATATTACATGAGGCTATCACTAAGTCCTATGGGATAGTATGGGGATAGTAATGATAAGCTAAATAGTCCAATAATTTAAATATCATATATGGCGTCTCTCTACTGGTTTTAGTGTCCCATGTTCAGCTTTCGACATTACATTAATATTTGTTATTGGTAAAATTGTGGTTTATCCTTGTGTTTGGAAACGGAGATAGGAGTAGAAAGCAGCAGGGCCTACCGCTGAATATTGGAGAGGTTTAGCGTTAGTTTTAACTCGTGTAGTGAAACAATACATTGTTTAATATATATTATATTTAATACAACTCACATTCACCTAGGGTCATATGTAGTGTTCACAATGCACTATATATTATTGTATGGGCTAGAGAAAGTTGTTACTTTCATTGATCTGTTTCAAGTCTCAATAATACATACAGTGAATACATAATATAATAGTGTTGATTATAAAAACAAAAAGGTTCCACATAACTTGGCAACATTCCACGCACCACCAATTTATTTCTCAAATCAAAGGGGCGAGACATAGATTATATTTATAGTTTAGCATCATTGAGCTCAAATATTCAACTCTAAATAGCCATGAGATTTCGATAATTAAATATAATTGGGCTGTATTTAATTCGTAGTCACTATCAAAATTAAATCGGTATAATAGGAAGAGAGAAGAATTATTTTCCTCTAAACTAAAATTTATTTAAATTGGGATAATTTCCTGAAAATTTTCAAATGATAGGGATTAATGCTAAGGAAAAATATGATCCCCTCCTGAATATGTATTAGAAGTAATATGTTTGACACAAAAAACTTTACTTTTTATTTTCAAAAAATATGTACACATACAGCACGTCCCTTGAGATGTATTGCATGGGTATTTATTCTACTATAATCTTTCAGAGAATGTTAACCATCCTTGTAAGTACTTTCTACTGGTGTCCTTATTATTTATCTTTTATCAATTATGTTTTCCAACCAAACTTGTCATAAAAATTAATTATATTAAATATAGCTCAAGCTTGTGAGATAGCATTACAAGTTTAAAGTATCTTTCAGGCTAAATAGTTTTAAAATTACTATATCAATACTATCTTAAACAAAAAATAAAGTTTTGTTTTTATCAAATATAAAGAGAAGAATATATAAATCCTCCAAAAACTTTCTCTTAGCTTATTATAAAATAAAATATTATGTATAAATAAATGCCAACATCATTAGCATAATCATAAACATTTTAATGAGAAAACTTTAACTACCAAATTATTCTTGATTTCTTATAAAATCGTTTTAAAAAACAAGATAAATATTTATTTATTACAAAAATATTTGTAATGTCAAGATGTTGATTAATATATTTTAAATAAATGTTTGAATGTTTTTAATGTGAATTAACTGTATTATCATCAGGATTTAAATATTATTAAGCTATGTCCATGCCATCTTAGAACCGTTTCACGCCAAACATAAACAATAGCAGGCCGACTATCGCTCTATTGGTTTTCTT
The DNA here is from genome assembly GCA_902151425.1 of Timema shepardi. Taxonomy (NCBI): domain Eukaryota; kingdom Metazoa; phylum Arthropoda; class Insecta; order Phasmatodea; family Timematidae; genus Timema; species Timema shepardi. The sequence continues at coordinate 156,439 of CABFVX010000842.1, forward strand.
GGAGGTAGATTGGTGGTTTCACACACGGCCCGATAATAGTTGCCCATAAGTCATCCACTATTGGTAATTTGTGGCATATTTTGGCTCATCAGAAATAATTACGAATTACGTATTACGTTGTTAATTAAGTATTTATATCCTTTCATTCACACAGGGCAACAATCGCCGGCCAGTCTCCCAAGTGGTGCCAACCCCCAAGATACTTGTTGAATTTTGTTAGTGATACGAGAGACTATCGTTTTATATTTGGTCATCTGGTTATCTATTACTTTTTTATTTTCTTCTATGGCTTGACTCTCGGCGTGTTCAGATTTTCTGTGAAGTAATGGGTCTGGAAATGGGCCAGTAAACTCAGCCTCGTGAGGCCAAATGAAGAGCTACTAAAAATAAAAGTAAAAAATCCGGTCTATAAAACTGAGATAATGGATGCACATTTTGTTGTGCTCAAAACATACATCCTATATCTGCAAATTTTACTTCCAAGCAAATTCGGGTAGATTACCATTATAGTAATTATCACATATATAAGCCAGAACAGGTAGAAAATTGCAGTGGTAGTTTTCCTTCGCTTTCTAATCTCATAAGAAGCCATAGAAAAACAACCACGTCCTCCGAATTTGTGGTTACAACTGACCAATTTTTTCGTGTACTCTGGTTGTGTTATATCTGATTTTTCTGGATGATTGAAATCTCTGATAGTTGCCAACTAATTCAATAAAGCGAAAGTCACCCAGTGATTGTTTCTAGGCATAGTTGCCTCGTTTAAAACGGCTCTTAATAAGTCTTATAACAAATTATATATGTTTGGTAAAAAAGAATTGTGAATAAATTAAATGTAAAATAGATTGTAGATCATCTTTATGCATTATTTAGAATCTCCATACTTTGGCCGCAAAAGACTTGACGAAGAAAGTGGTCATAGCAGAAGGGCAAGTGAGAAAGTGAAGAAACGTATGAAAATGGCGGACCTTAGGGCGTTTGTTGAAACAAAACTCATGTCAAAGTCAGAGAAAACTTTGGAGAAAATTGGGACCGATGAACCAAAAGTTTTGTATGGACAAGTAAGTAGAAATTAAAATTAAGATTATTTTTTAATTTTAAAATAATTATCTGCTTTGGTGGCCGTCTGGTCTAGGGAGTCACTTTCGTAGTTGAATAAACCGCTGATATCAGGGATACCAGAGTTCTAACCTCAGTAGGGTTTACGGAAAGTGGTTTTTCCTAAATGGTTTTACATTCTTCATTGTGAGGCTTTTCAATAATACCCTAGTTTTCTATTATTATCTATAACATCTTGAAATGTAATTATATTAGTTGTGATTTTGTGATTTTTATTTATTTTTTTAATATAAATTTGTGTGGGTTTAGTAATGGCCGCCTTTGTAGCACGTTCGTTTTAGTTGCTGTTACCCGGGGATATTAACTATTTAAGGTGGTGATTCCCTGGTAGCTTACATCTTTGGAAAAACAAAAAATATCTGAAATTTAATATTAGGACTAAATAAAGCTTTGCATTTTTTTATATCGTAGCTTATTTTGGGGTCCCTCTTGATTAGTTAAGTAGTTTACGAACCCGCCACACGAACGTGCTGCTAGGAAAGCATTTCTGCTGCGCAAGGCTATATTGAGAAAGAAAATGAATATTTGTTTTTTTTCCTGGCGGGTAGTTTTTTACGAGGAGGAAGGCCAGAAAGGTTTTTTGTCATTGTTTTAGGGATCAACATTTTGGTTTTGTTAATTTTAAGAATTTTCACAGTTTTGTATTAGTTTATAAAAGGGCTATATAGGAAGTTAAGATATTTTTGAAGGAATATTGCCGCCAATTTTGGGCAACTTTGGGGTAATTCTCGGAAGATGCGTGGCATTGTGGCCCAGGCGGGAGGATCCCTGCAAAAATAGCGGTAGTGAGGTGAAAGCTTAGGAAGTGAAGAAAGGTTCCGTGGTGGATTCCCGTAAATTTTTCACTATATAAAGAAGACCTTTCTAGTACTAGTGAATATTTACCTAAATAAATAAAACGAACACGGATGAGTGTGCATCAATTTTGCCAGAGGTAAAATTTTATCCCGCATAGTCCTGTGTGTATATATGGTGAGCTTGTTCCACATCTGGGGAGAACAAAGCAAGCAAGATTTTTTTTTAATTACATCTGAGTTTCCAAATTTTCCCTTTTTTCTCTTTTATTGGGCGATTTCAAGAACCCCATATATATAACACATATATATATATACATCATTTAATTCCCACGATGACTCGACGATTTCACCAGATCAACGAGATGAAAAGTATCAGGTTCTGGTACTCCACGTATCCTTAGAGGGCCGAAAATAGGCCGAAAATATATAAATAAATAACTAAACTATCCAAACTATTGTCGGCCCTCTAAGGATACGTGGAGTACCAGAACCTGATACTTTTCATCTCGTCGTTCTGGTGAAATCGTTGAGTCAACGTGGGAATTAAATTATTGCTATTTTTATTTGTAATACCTTTTTATCACTTTATTTATCCAATAACCATATTTCTAGCAAACTGTGTTTTAAAGGAAAGTAGTACTGTACATAATGTTGTAAGTTGGCTGGTCGACCCGATAGGTAGAGAACGTGGGTTTTTTTCATACTGGAAAAGTAAACACAATATAAAAATATGTTATTTTTATTTCAAGTAAACTTTTGGTCTTTATTTACATATTTACAAATCGTTATCATGTCTCTTGTTTTTTTAAGTGCCTCTACAATACTAATACCGTCTAAGTAGGCCTACTTTTTTTCTATAATAATTTATAGCTATGTTCAATTTTGGGAGGGTGTTGTATGTTTTTCTCGTGCTCTACTCAGCTCTAGGTGAGGTATGTATAAGTGTGTGAACTGGAACAGCTTTCTTTTCACAGGCAAGGTTGTCCATGTACTAACAAAATGAACAACCCCATCTGTTTACCAACACCATTCAATATTGGTTGCCCTATATTTATACTCATATAATTATGTGAAAAGGGATTTTACACAATGGTAAACATTAAAATGAAGCAATGAAATCGACTCCGAATCGACTCATGCATGCAAATAGCATTAAGTAATACGATTGAAATCAAAATAGACCAATTAGTGTAAAGTGTTCAACAGTAGAGAGAGGTCCCATGAAACACAGTTATGTAAGTTAATTTCTGGTTTTTTATTTGTTTGTTACTATAATCAGTAAATAAAGCCACTAGTTTAGAATAGATCTTAATGATTAATACGATAGTAAAAGCTAGAGGGTCGCCAACATATTTTAGGATATCTAGGGGGTCACGAGTAATAAAAGGTTAAGAACCACTGGCTTAAACTATTCAAGCTGGCGAAGGTTAGTTCGATGTGCTTCCTCATCCATCCGGAGTAGCGTGTGAACTCATTCATTCGACTTGCGTGTGCCGCCCGCTCCATCTAGGAGCAAGCACGTGTATTAGGGAGGTCGTGAATAAGTGTGGTCATTTCCCACTGCCCTCTTCATTGAGGTTATATGAGTGGGCGGTAAGGTGTCTGAACGTTATTTCGTAAAGATAATTCATATCACCATTGACTAACATGGTACAAACAGATTTAGGCCTAGTTCCCCACTAAATGAAGTTTTTTTTCTGTGTTTTATACATGTTTAGGTTACAAGCATACATGATAATAATTATAATGGGGTAGATATGAGGAAGGAAGTATTTTAGAGGAAATCTACCCACATTTGCATGGAAAAAGAGTGGGAAACTATTTAGGAAAAACCACTCTCAGTAAACGAGACCAGGATTCGAACCTTGATCTCTCCGTTTTTATACCAGCCAATCGAACACAAGAATGATAGCCTATATCATTCTACCACTGAAGCAAGTCTGAGGAAAGTTGTGTTACAGATTTTGACATTTGGTAAGAATCCTTCAGCTTCTGTTGGGCTTGGGGCCATAAACTTGGAGACTTTCAGGCTATAACTTTACCCCAAGACCTTAGAGGTCGACTACTGTTAGGATAGTCATAAAAGACGAAGATAGGATAAACAATGATAATATACCCACATATCTATAGGAAGTACAGTGAAATACAATTTATTAAGCATCACAAATGCTACACCCGATTATAATTCAAAACAAAATAGTTCTACCACCATCCTTAAAAGTCAACCCTGCCCCTATCAACAAAGTTGGCGCACTATCCAACAGGCTATCCCTGCCTCTTTCACCAGCGTCAGGATACAATCCATGCAGCCAGACCTTTCGTTCATAGAAAAGTAAGACTATAATATTTTCAGGAGTATCACCGTAGTCTTGATACCGCAGAAGAGCACCTTTCGCGGCCAAGCTCAGCCTTCGCCAAAATCTTCGAGACTAAATCAGAGCAGGATAAGATTAAACACCCAAGTAACCTCGTAAAGGGGAAAAGTATGCCTAGTCTCAGGTAAGACCAAATTATAACTCACTCGTTCTCTAGAGGCCTGTATGGTTCATGTAATGTAATTCTTCGTTACTTTCATAGTGTTACTGGTGTTCGTAATGTTTATTACCCGCCTCTTTTCGCATGGAAATGGACTAGTTTTAACATACTACTCTTTATATTATTTTATTATAACACGTCAATGTCAATTTGGAGTTTTATTTATTTAACTTGAAACATAAACAGTCATTTAAACACTTTTTGGTGTGATATTAACGGCACAATACAAGGAAATGATTGTTTTTATGAAAAGGGGACATTTTGATAAAAACAACTTTACTGAATTTTGTATTACTAATTTCATATTCATATACATAGTACTTATATAATATATATTGCCCTTGATTATATGTATGTAAAAAATAATTATGGCTAGTTTGTTAGATAACAAATTTAATGAGTTTTTTATATAATAATACTGTCTCCCAAATATTTTGCAGATTAGTTTTGTTAGGCTTTTATTTTTGTATGAATATAATTGTTATTCTATTCTAATTCATATAATACTACCTTTGAACCGCTCAATAAAATTCAGTTAGTAAAAAGCTCTGAATAGATTTAACTGGTAATTGTTCCTAGATACAAGCCTATTAGTTCACATGAATGAATGAATTTAAAATGATAGTTTATCAACACTATTGATGAAAACTCATCATGTACTTATATTATTATAATTAATAATTTAAAATGTGTATTAATTGATTTTATCCAAACAAGTACAATATATATTTAAAAAAAAAATATTTTATTCACATAGATGGCACATTTAATCACTAAACATTCACATCCATCAGCTAAATGATAAATTATATATTTGAATTTTGAAAGATGTAACTAAATAAATTCATGAGGATCGTTTCATAGAAATATTATGTGTCTTTAAATATGTCACGCTAAACTTCGTGAGATTAAAATGATGAAACTGTTATGGTTTTAAATATGATAGTTGTTAAGTAAATATCACTTAGTTTAAACATCTATCATTTTTATTATTATATCTCAGGTAGGGAATACTAGTTAATGTCCTAATAAAAATAAATTGTAAAATAAAAAACTATAATAAATAAATCCTCTGAGAACTCAAAGTCTAACGCGAATTAAAATAAATTCTACAAACAATTAAAATAAATTCTACTAGGAGGTTAAAATAAATGATTCTAAGTTTTGAAATGTTCTATTGGCTAAAACTTAGTGACTTATTTTTTATAAATGTCCCAAAATTTTAACTTATTCTATTATTTTCATATAAATGTTTTAATTATTTTATAATTTAAATGCCCATTACGTATTAAAAAATGGTTTGGAGTTTGAATTCTTTGTTATTTAAGTCTATACTTCAACATGAAGACGTTAAAATTTAGGCCTATGTACCATAATTAAAAAATACCAAATATTAATTTACGGGTCTATTAACTGTTATTCGATTGAATGTATGTTATTAAATCTACTAGAAAATCTAGGCCTATATAACATAACTAGACTTAAAGATAAGATGCGTTGCAATCATTTAGTTTAAAAAAGGTAGTGAATACTAAGAGGCAAAAAAGTATGAATAATTTAATTTTATTCTAACCATTGAATGGAATATGGGAACATAAATAAACTTCACAGAATTAAAAATGAAGAAACTTATATTTGGTGTTTAAACATATCTAAAAATAATGAAGTGTGTGAATTTATTGAATCTGAACTTATCTTGCCTTAATTTGTAAGTTCCTTTTCTTACATATAAAACATAATGTTTTATTGTAAATAGAATCTGGACTTCAAGAAATTGTAAAACGCATCTTGAAGGAAAGGACGATGTTGTAGTCCGTCAACAAAGAGTACATAATTTTTTATCTAGTCCTTTATAGATATATTATGACAAAATACTCAAATATCAGTCCAAATAAAATTTTCTTCAAATCAACATTACCTATAATGTAAAACACGGCCCATTTTTAACGGCCTGATAGAGTTGTTCCATTGTAAAACTAGTATATATTCTTATTTATAATATAACACACCCCAGATATTCATTATAAAATATGATGGTAGGTACTATGTTTAAAATTTTGTAATTATAAGATAATATACATTATTTAACAAACATTTTCCCCTTTAAAAAATTATACTGTGTTATTTATCACGACAAACACACCCCAGATATATTATAAACAAAAATTTTTGAGCCATATTCACTATATTTTTAAAAACCAATTATCAGTAATTTATTCTTCAACATAATATTCTGAAAAACCATCAGCAGTTTTAGTTGTCATGTAAAACACTCTCCAGATTTTTCATTATAATCAAAATTGCTTTAACCATTTACGAATATTTTTAATTTTCACTACATATTGATAAGTAATATATCATTTATTTAAGGGTTGAAATCAAAATCCTAAAACCACCCTGGGGTATGATCATACACAATCTTAATCTTAAGTTTAAACAAAAAACAATAAACCATTTCGGCTATAGCCTCTGGGACAGAAAGACATTGAGACAGACTAGATTGTAGGTTTCACTTTTGCTTCCGGAGCAAATAAAACGTAAAAATTTGTCATAATCTTGAAATAGTAGATGTTTATGATTACAAATGAGAAAATATCGAATAAAACACTTAACTGTAGATTGACAATATTCAAGATAGTAAAACCAAAAGGTCAATTGCGTATAGGACCTTAAGTGAATTGTTCTACTCGGAAATATTAAAAAGCTTAAACATCATTCATGGGAGTAGCGATGAATACAAAATTTAAATGTATAAGTTATTTTCTTCAATTATAATAATCTTTAATATATTGGTTTATTCAAATGAACTTTGGTATTAGGTTTTAATCCCAGGATGGTTTTCATATTTTTCAGATATTGCCCAAAGAAAAGTTCGATCTATCTTTATATCTTAAATGCTTTAAATATATTTAATTCTTAAGATTGCGGCATTTTTAAGAATTATATGTTGCTATTTATTTTGTTTATTTTTTTCCATATTTTATGAATATTTTGAGCATTTTTCAAAAAGAAATTGAAAAAAGATAGTTATACAAATAAGAATTTCTAGTTAACATGTATTTTTTAACTTGTTTATTAATAATAATTATATACTGGTATTATTTTAACTATTTTTATCCAAACAGAAGGATTATGTTATAAGTATATTTAGCGTAGAAAGGTTATTTTTCGCAAAATCTATTATTATATCAGTTATTAGTTTATACATTATGTGTTCGATAGCTATGTGGACTAAGAAAGCATACATTCTGAACCAACTATTTAATATTGCTAATAGTTTGTGAAGATGCCTCTAGTAATAAGTACCACCTCTTCACTTTGGTGCACATTGTATTCAAATGTTATGCCCATTGAGCAAAGTAAGCATATTTAAATGTATTTTTAGTGTGATTCGGGTCACCCCCCGTACTCACCTTCACTACGCCTTTTGTCACCCACCGATGTATTTCTAATTCAATTCAACAATATCTAAAAAATCTAAAAATGCTTATGGCCGACTAACCTTGTGTATAAAGATGCGTGTAAGTCATTGTTGTTGGCCTGGGAGGAAGTCAAATGTGAGTTTTTTATCAGTGAGTTTTACTACATGTTCAGGTTATACGCAACCGATGTGGCTACCACTTCAAGCCTTTCAAAAATAATGGAAACCTTATTGAATTGTTCTTTGAAAGTAGCAAATACTTGGTGGAGATAAACGTTCCTACATTCCCCGGAAAATAAATTATTAATAAACTAAATGAAATAAATTTAAATCGACAATTAGCCAAGGTAAATCATACGCGCATATATGATTTGCTACACGCTTATATACAATCTGCACATCGGAGGATGTTTGTCTATCTTTGAAAGTCGTTAATGTTTATCGTAGTACATCTCATATGGTACATAGTTATGTATGTTCTTTCTATTCACCTGCCATAGTTTGGAAACTAAGATATTGGATGTTAAACATGGATACGCACACCATAATGCATGTGCTGAAAACCAACCCTTGCTTCCTTTATGTATGTTTGGGTGTTCTCTCGGATGATCAACTCCCAACAAGAGTAACTTACCATACTGCCATTTTCATCACAATGCACTTACACCCCAAACCTGGTTTTAATCGCTATTTATATTGACATGAAGGGCATGGGAGATCAGCTTGACACGTATGCTCAATTTCCATTCTAAAGTCACGATTGGTATTTACATGAAAAATTTTCTTCACTATGATCAAACAACACGATCCAACTTCAAGGAGCAGTTTCAGACTTATACGGTCATTACGGTCTCGTGTAACTTCTCTGCCGTGTCCAAAATATCATATGAAAACCATTCTGGACCTATTTACCATCACCAATCAAACAGCCAATGAGGTAAGAGTGTTGAGGGACTACAATACAGGTTTTAATACGTATGTGTGCTGCCATCTCACACGAGGATGTATTTAATCAGCGCTCGTAATGGCTCCCCTTTCCACTTGCGGTGACTATAAAATAAAGTCACGACGTCAATTCATAAGTGATGTTAGTAACTATTATTCTGTTAGCAGTCTACGTTACGATCGCTCTCCTGATTAATCTTGTCCACATCATTATGGAATGTCAACGAATATCATAAGAGGCTTGCACATGCAAAGCAAAACCGACGAAACCTTTCCTCATTGCTAGTATTTTAAACCAACTGTTTCCACTAAATGAAGTTGGCACCAAAAGGGTCATTGTTGGAATGAGTATCAAGAAAAAATTAATGCCCCTTATCCATGTATACTCTATAGAAATGCGGCAGGAATTGTGTGGTGTTTAGTCGCACATAGTGGCAAGAACTAAGCAAATACATGTCAATCATATCAAAGTTTAACAACAAAAAACAACTTTCTCAGAAGAAAAGCATTAACGATCACAATGTATCACTGAGATGCATCTGCGGTAACCGCATGGTCATAATTAAAGAGAAACTTAACCCTAGAGTCAAACGGGAAACTGATCTTGCCCCAAGCTAGTGCGTCTCTTTGAAGCGTGGGACCTCCCCAACGTCATTGTAAACCAGCGGAAGATGTGTTTAACACCCGTCTTTATAATGCAGCGATTTGATTGATACACTCGTCGTGGGTTTATGCGACACACTCATAGAGACCGAGGACATCGTCGATATCAATCAGCATACGTTGGAAACGTACATTAGAAGCCTGGATCTGAATAATGCTAACTAGGCCTACTATACATGTCAAATCATTGGTTTGAACTATTATATGGGGTATTGTGAGCTGAAAACCATTTTCAATTTTACAAAAGCATTTACGGGACGATTTATAGAACCCGATGAACGATTATATGTATGTTTGCAATCATTTTTAGTATTTTTGTAAGTCTATAAATATTTAACATGTCTCAGCTTGTTATTATTGATGATGCCATCACCCATCCTTATTAATGTTCAAAGTCGGAAGCTGAGCTTGATGCTTTCACAACTTTGTCAAAACAGTTAGGAGACTATTCCATTTACCTTCTGTATGAGTAAACATGTTCAAATTCATAAATCAAGGCCAAACCAAATACCTTGGAAACTATTTCAATCCAACCCAAAATCCTTTCATGGGGCTCTAAAGGCCCCAGAACTATGTAGTAGGTCACAATTCTCAACCGAAAATTTGGTGGCTTTCATCTGAAAATAACCATGTAAACAACCTAATGCTCTTTTATGTGCTTATAGAGTAGAGGCCAATAAAACCGTTAACCTCAGTACCATCATGACATTGGACCACCCAATTGATAACTTTAACTACTACATTTGACTTCGAGCTGATGGCGAGGCTATAACGGTGCGTGTTTGCAAGTGAATGAATGTAGTGATGCTTCAAAAACAAGCTTTTACAAGAGCACAAAAGAGAAAAGAATTTGGGAAACTTTAAAACACTCAGTTAAGTATTCCATAAATTGGACAACTAAGGAGTGATGTATGAAACAGCCAAACATTTGTGCTATATTTAATTAACTATACCATCACTTTTCAAAGAATACATAATGTTTAAGACATGTATACTTTCAATCCCACTTAAAGGTTTTGTCAATTTTGGTGAATAGTAGTTTTAAATTCAGCTATGTCTTGGTGCTATCTCATGTGTTATCAAGGCGGGGTATTAAAACAGTAAAGCATTTGTAGCATATGTAATTTTTAGTTACTGTGCATTTAAAAAAAAATAAAAAAAATAAAGGTGTTATGTATTGTGCAAACATTAACGATCCAGATATGTGAAAACTGATAAATCTTATACCAGGGAACTGCGTTATTCACTATTAACCATTGAGTGTAGGCACAACGTCAGTGGATGACTTGGGTGTGGTTGTGACATTCACTCTTGTTGTTGCTGGGTTTTTTTCTTTGCCACCTCCAGGCATCGCCGGTTATCACGGGTTTGATACATGAGACTTTGATAAGAAAGATGCATTGCTATTGTCATCATCTTTATTCTTCTTTAAAATACACATGTGTGAACACGTTAGTATTTTCGCCCATGTAAATTAATATAATATTTTTCCTGTTTAGTTCAACCAAGTATTCTTTACTTATCATACCAAAACGGCAAGGGAGAAAAACATAGCTCTCACCATTCAGATAGACAGTAACATTTCTTCCATATTTAGTTCGTATCGCTTTCAACCGATCCAGCGTTTAGTTATTTTTCACCACTAAATCATTAAGTTTGAATGTAAACACGACTTTGAAAATATAATTGAGTTATTTTAACATGTACTTAACTCATGCACCCAAACAACACATAAGAATATGAATGAATAATACATAATGATCATAATTTAAATATTATACATCTCATATACTCATACTCTCTAGGACTTGGGATGTCTACGTCTAGATAATTAAAATAGAGAGGAGGAAGTAGGGGAAGGAAGGAAATAGAGAGAGCGGGAACAATGTGGGGTAATTAAGTTACGTAAACACGTTTACTGGAGTTAACGATGAACGAGGTAATTAATTATCCCCAATGCAAACAAACATGGCGTCTATTCAACCAGCATCATTGTAGTAAGAGGACGTATGATACTAATTTAGGTTATTAATTAAGTATAGTATTTGTTAAAACTTTTTATCATAAATAACCTAAGCGTATAACCCGAATGGGTAGTAAGACGCGGTGCTAAATATTATAAATAACATGAACACCAGAGAAAGGTTGAGGTCGGGGCAGAAGCAAGGGTAGTGGTGGCCTGGCTTATAACAAAAATGTATTTAAATATCTTTAATTTGCTAAAATAACACGCCATCTACTGGTAAGGTCATGTTATTTTTATGTAAGTAATATAACAATATATTTTGTATGTAATAATTTAATCGACGCAGTAGTGTGCCTATGATGTAATAATATTGTGAGATATGGTTAAATATTTCACAGTGTGTCATTTGTAACTTGTAGCTGTATGGCTACATTACAATGTACAAATTCTTTTAAAATAATCACATTCATAAAGCATAGTATTTCTATTAATAATTTTAAGATTCTTACGTTTATTTGAGTGTATTGGCTTAGGATTATATGTAGTGTTCATTAAATTAAATAAACTCCAGCATTTCTAGCATTATCTAAGATGTTCAGAAATGGTAAACATTAATTAATCAACCAAAAGATCTTATTAATATACAAAAAGAAAAAATTGTTTAAAATACATAAATTATGTAATTATAAATATTTTAAAGCCTATCAATCTATTAAAAACAATAATTATTTATCAATAATAGCAAAATATAATGTCGTAATATTTAAAAGTTTCCATGAACTCACCATAAGTATTCAACTAAGGGTAGCTTTACGAACTTTTTTAAATATCCTCCTAACTATTTAGTGAAAATGATTGACCAATTAATAAATATGACATACGAGTTATTCTTTAAAAACTAGGAATCTATATTTGAAGATTTAAAGATGAATTGTTAATTTACTCTTTACAAATATGTTAAAATATTAGATAAATATTTTACATAATTTTTTAACGTAATTATTTTGTTTTTAAAGCATACATTTCTTATAGTCTTTATAATTTATAGATCATGTTTAGTTTTTAAAATATGACATATACAATTCGAAAGAGAAAATAAGGATACAAATTTTACCCTCCAAGCTACGCCATTCATGTCTTGCTGTGGACGTGGAATTTATACTTTTCCTTTAGTTCAGTGTACTGCCCCCAAATGTTGTCTCTTTTTCCTTGGTTCTATATAGATTACACCCACTTCTCCATCTTAAATCACTTACATAATTGTTTGATAACACTAGTGATGGCGTCATTACTTCTGCTATCGGGCAAATTATAATCAAAGCTTGTTGCTACTCATCTTATATATGTGGATGTAAGTAAATGAGAATATCATACATATTTTGTATATTTAGTAACCATTGTAGATTAAATAAACTACCCATGTTTGTTTCTAATGCTGTACTTTCATTCAAATTGTAGAAAATGTATCTATAATCTTGTAAAGTCACCATAACTTTGACGATACTGTGGTAGACCTTTCAGGCCAGAGCATTACTTCTTTTAAAGTAGTGACGTCTCACTTGTCACCTATTGTGCGTTCAGATTGTGTTATTTCTCTTTCTTTCTCTTGCCTCGGTCAGCTGTTTGCTAGATGAGTTGACTGGTGGTGGGTAAGTTTAGTAAATCGAAAGTAATCCGCCTGCTGAAAATGGGGAACTATTGGTATAGCAGTCTTGCGATCACACACAGATTATAGCTTAGTCTTTTATTTACAAGGACTTTTTTATAAGTTCACTAAGCAACAAAAATACATACATAGATACATGTATTTACAATATCATAGATAGTAGTTGCTACTAATATGTACAATATTTTCAATAGTAGTAACTACTATCGATAATATTGTAAATATATATATAAACCATTATTGTGATATAGATTACCATATATTTCAAAGACGTCATAATAACAATCTCTAACTTATTAAAATACTTAACCTAATGTGACTAAACATAGTTGAAAAAAAAGTGTTAATTTACTTCAAAATTGATTGTGATATCAAAATTATTTTTTCATTTGTGTATTATTCAACTCTACAACCTATCATATTTTTCTAAATTCAGGGCCGTTTTATCCACTAGGCCGACCAGGCACTGTGCCTAGGACCTACGAACCTTTTTGAGGCCAAAAATTCTTCACTTGTAAAAATGGCGTAAACAAAAAAAAAAATATTAAAGAGCAAATATTAATTTAGAATATTTTTTTTAATATATGAATAATAGAAATAATAATTTAATTCACTGCGTTTTTCAACAGCCTCACTGATACAATCATAGACACAGTAGTGTAGGTCTAGTATAGAGTTTGGCAAACTTTTCTCCTCAAGGGGGCCGCATTTGACAGAAATCTAATTTTACTAAATGATTAAATTTATATTCACACCAAAATACATTTATTAGTCATATTGCTACCGTAATTACAGTACACACAACCTTATTCTTGTACACATTTAATATTATAAGCGAGCTTTCTCATTTTTTCACATCAAATACCAGAGATGATTATGTATTTAATTTTTCATTTTTGTTAATAATATTTAGACAATCTTTAATTTATGTGAGAGTTACACAAATTGACGTTGCGGGCTGCAGTTTGCCCACGGCTGGTCTAGTAGAAACTTTCAGTTGAATGTAAATACACTATTACTGTACTCGATTAAAATCTCTTTAATAGTCCGCATATTCTTACCTCACTGCCGCATACAAAAATTTATTTTCCAACAAATATTGCAGTATGTATGACACTACCACACAGATATTATTTTATTTAACATAAAAACGATTACAAAAGAATATTTGAAATTATTTCCAGGGTTATGTTGATATGCTTACAACCTTATGCGTAGTTACACATATCGTAAACCATTGGCAGAACTAGGATTTTGTGTCAGTAGAGGTTCAGAGGCTTTCACGGTGCATTAAAACTTAAGAGTAATTTCAAGATTATAAATTAATAAATTTTTGTGCGTGCAAACGATTAAATTAGCGTAAAAATTAGTAAAATTATCTGACACACATATACTTCTAGAAATAAAAGTGCCTAGGGCCTACGAAGTTCTTAAAACGGCCCTGGCTGTATTTGGTGAAACGTTTTTTTTTAAATAAATGTAGTAATTCCTTAAAGTAATTGTTTTCCTATACCTTATATCTTATAGTGGATGTTTCTTTACAGTTTTTTCCACAAAACTAAATTATCAATACCCAGATTTTAGATTTTGAAACATGTCAAGAAAATGTGAACCATTTGAAAAATCCTCAAAAGTTACAAAAGGGCTTCAAAAATGAAATAGTTAAAGGCCTCACAATATTTATTTAAATGTCTAAGTAATCAAAGCAATAAAACCAAAATTAACTATGTTATAAACTGAGGTTTACCAAAGGAGATTTGAAATTCCAAGATATACTTAAGCGTTTGCAGAAATCGTATAGCTTTCTTACCATATACATTAAAAAATTAATACATATTTTTAAAGAGAGATAAAAATACATGATCAAAATGTAACTAACAATAAAGGTTTTATTCCGTATGGATCACTATCAAAAATAAAAGAAAAGCTCTTTTAATAAAATAGCCTTAAAAGGCTTATTAATTTTCTTGCTTCTCTTGTTGTGTTGATATGTTTTGGTCCCATCTATTATTTAATTTTAGACATAATTGTTTTTATTTAATGTATAACTATATAGTTTGTTAGCTAAGTCCATTGTATAAACCAATCTTAATGACAAAGTTTTAAATTTTATCGAGGTGATTAAAATGTATCAATTTTCATTAAGTTAATAATAATTATATTTATCGATAATATAATACAATGGGAAAACCTCCTTTTATAAGTTCTTAATATTGTGGTATTGAGAGATAAATTACAATGTGAATAACTACTTCAATTAATTTTAAAGGATTATCTGTAGCCTCTGAATTAAGACTAATACACATGAACATGTATGAGAAGGGAAGCCATATTCTTAGAATTTATTAAGCTTTATTAAAGAATCAAATTTTAAATATCTTTAAAATAACAAAGGAAGTGAACTAAGCATAAAAATGTATTAATTAACTTTATTAAATTAGTTTAAATTTCAGTAACTGTAAGTATAAAGAAATGTACTTTTCTTTTACAGCAACAATTATAACCGAATAAATAAGATAATTACCCAGAATAATCAAATTTTATTGGAACTAAATAATATTTGAACATTTTATTATACGATAATATACGTATATACCGCTTTTTCAATAGAAATACATATATGGCCAAAGGGAAATGTGTATAAACTATTCTTATGTACTCACGCTATGGCATTAGTAACTCAAAAGTTTATTGCTGCACTTAAAACGGTACGTCAATTATACCTATCTTAAGCTAGTTTTATCAAGTAAACCTCATTACACCTTATCTCTTTCAGGTCTATTCTAATGCCATCTTCCCCTCTATGTTTAGTTCTTACCCATGATTTCTTTATTATCCGTAACAAAGTTCTAGAATCTCCCGTTCCCGTTGCATGTTCTGCCCACCGTAATATATGAGACTTGTTTATCCTAACAGTGTATTATGATTATTACAAGGTATGTAGCTCATCAGTATGTAATCTCCTCTACTCCTCAGTAGCCTAATACCTTTTTGGACAAAGTATTTTCCTAAGCACTTTGTGTATTTGTGTATGTGTGTATGTATGTTTTCTATTCCATTAAATGGCCCACAACTTACTAAAAGTTGAAATTTTGGTAAATTAAAGATAATCCATTGAGCAGGCATGAAACCATCTTAAGACTGAAATATTTTAGAGAGATAGTAATAATTTGTTACTAGGGCTATCTATGGACGGAACACTGAACTTTAGAGGGGCGTAGCCAAGAGTTTGTTAGGCCACTCCCATCTGTTACCTTACTCCGTCTGACACACAAGACATTCCCACACCAGTCATCACTAAACAAAAGAAGCCCAAACCAAAGGTTGTTTAATTTATTAATGAATTATGTACTTTTCAAAAAGCCAAATATTAATTATTGTTTATAATGTGTTTTACAAATCAAAGTTGAAGTGAAACGGTACAACCATTCACTTATATAAATTATGGGTGATAAGCATAGAAAAAAATAAAGGATCGATAGTCACTTCAGTGGTCGAACAGTCTAAGGCATCAATCTCGTGTTAGATTGAACTGCTGCTGACGGATAAATAGGGCTTCAAATCTCAGTCGTGTCTATTAAAGGTTGATTTTCCTAAATTAGTTCCCACTCTTTCAAGAGAATGCGGGTAAATTACCTCTAATATTCATCCTTTCTCATCCATACCGATTAGAATAATTATCATCTATATTGATTGAGTTTACCATTTTTATGAGTAGGTATTTTAGCACCACAACTACTACCCGTACGGGTTATGCACATAAGTAGACCTACTAAATTACGCTAACGTGTGAGAGGGAGAGTGGAAAATCATTTAGGATAAACCACGCTCAGTACATCTGACCGGAATCGTGGCCCAGCCTCACTGCCTTTGCAGTCTAATCTATCGCGAGAGTGACGCCTTAAACCATGCAGCCAATGAAGCGGGTATTGATAATTAAAAGTATTTTCATATATCAGCAATTCTTGTAAAATGTGTTCGATAATTAAAACCTTAAAGTAAAAAATATATAAACTGAGTTAATTATTTTTAAATGTGTTAGTAACTACAAAAAATAATAAATGCAACATTTAAACTATTAGAATCCAGAAAGGTTTGTACATTGGAAGTTGGAACTCAAGAAGCATACCTGCATTTAAAATCAAGCTATTTCTCCTTTCCTTCCTTTACTTGGGGGAGATAATAACAAATAAGTACCTGGCTGGCTACCTTCCTCGTTGATTGTATTTACACATTCAACGCCTTCCTCACCTCACTCGGACAAAGGGGTAGGGAGCATTAGGGAATGATTGACCATCAAGGACCCCCACCTAAACATCATTTACTCATTCCCTATCAATTTACAGAATTTAAACTCCACCCCCGAGAGGGTATTATTTTCTTCAGAGCTTTCATCTTTGAGTTCACCTTGTCATGAAACGTGGTCTTAAAATATGCATTCCAGTTTTTGTTAAATCTAATTTAAGTAACTATAATATAGTAAGAATAGTCATTTTCGGTGCCTGCATAGTCAAAGGCACTACTGCCGACGACAGGGTGATCAAGGTTTGATTGTCGGTCGGGTGTTCTTAGGGTGTTTTTTTCTAAAATGGATTAACACTCTCCTTCCAGGTAAATGCGAGTACGCTTTCTCTCAATATTACCTTCCTGATCTCTAAAACCATAAGAGTAACTACTATTAATGCTCATAGCCCTAACGGGTAGTAATACAAATATTAATCTCCACGAACTGAAATTTGCCATGTATAAATTAATTTTAAAAAAATGAAATAGTTGTCATTTGAGAGTGTTATAAGTCCCCAAATCATCTAAAGCAGATTTTGAGAGGTTTTTACACATTTAGATTGAGCAAATATACTATGGGTTAATCGATACTTAAAGTTTTAATAGGTACGCTGATACAAAGAATATGAGATATCACTCAGCTAAACATTTGACATGTAAATAAATAGCTACCATTTAATGATTACCTACTCTTTCTAGTCCCAAATTTTTAAGTCTCTAGTCAGTAAGTACAGTACGTACAGCTGTCTGTTTTTAATGTTTGTACTCCCTACACATTGGAAATAGAGAACGAAAATAACGAAACCCAAATTATACAGTGTAGTCCAATTAAAGGATTTATTATATTTATTTTTAACAAAATTATCTATAGACCATCGATATAGCCTGGGGAATTATCAAACTAGGGCAATGGCGATGTGATGAAATAAAATAAATAATAATAAAATGCATGAGAGTCTACAGCTGCCAATTTTTTCTGATGTAATAAAAAGTTTAGTAAGCGTATTGTTTTCTGTGTAGATCAGATCTGATAAAATACAGTTCACTTTTAAAGCAACATTAGTTTTATTATGATCTAACGTTTTGAGAGATAGGTGGAATATGGTATTGATATTTTTATAGGACCAAATCAAGATTATTTACGGATACTAATTGGAATTGTATTGAAGAAAAGCTTTGTTTTGTTTAAATCACTTCAATGATTTAAGATACAAAGTAGGTAATATTTATATACATTAATTACTAATTATTAAATTAAATACACAAGGTTTTTGCTTATTTCTGTATAAATGAAAAGGGTGGGGGTCGGGGTATGTTTTTATACTTGGTAATATTATGAAAAATAATTCTCTAACACATCTTTTTTTTTAGAACACTGGGTTGAGAATATATTATAATAATGGATCACAATTAATAGACATCTGAAAGTTTATTGTCCTAAGTATTCAAGGAGGACTTGAACAAACTTAATAATGTTGTATGATTTCTCAAATCATAGGATGTATTAATAAAAACACAAGCAGTAACATGTCTTTACAAATATACACTTAGTGGGCCTAGCTAACAGAAGGTATATTGATTAATAAGTAGTGTTTATGTAAAAAAAACTATCAATGACATATACAATTTTCAAAGAGGATATTTCTCGCTAAGACTTAGTTTATTAAATGTATAAATAATCTTTAAAGTGTTTCTGATGTAAATATGACAGTAAAATGTAGTAAGAATCTTTTTATAATAATTTAACTTAAAGTATGTTTTAATAATTTACTTAGTCTTTTCCTTCTTAGAGTTTAATTTATATTAACATTTAATACTTATTTGTAACAGATACAGCTTCTTTCTTAGATTTGAGAACTACTTTCGTATATTTAATACTACAAAACTTCCTCTTTTTTTTTTTGATTGAGAAGGAGTCTTTTTTTAATTTCCTATGGTCACCGATTGTTTAAAAATAACAATTATATGAAGCTATTTTAAATAGACTTGAAAAAGATCCTAACTTTTTTTTAAATTATCACATTGATTTATAGTATCTATTGGCTAGAACAAATTACTAACATTATAAAGATATTTTAAATTAAGTTTGTTGCTTGAAATAGTTGTTCAAATTTGCAGTCAAGTCACTACATAAACTTAAAACTTGTCTTGCTTATTAAAGCTCCTCTATTGTAAAGAGCAAAGGTAAAACTGGTCTGGGAATCGCACCACTACACACCCTCGTGGGAAGATATCAATAAATAGGGCCTATATGAGTGTTGGAGGCTTCAGCAGTAAAACTTCAAACCATCATGAAAGCTTAGACTTAATAATCAAAGAATTTAGGTTTTTAAAAACATTACATTTATTTTGTAAAATAAAATAAATCATTCAAATTTTAAATCTAGTGTCAGGCAAGAACATAAATGAATTAAAATAATATATCATAAAGTGGTATTATTTTAATATATAAATTAAGTTTAAAAAAATATATGCATTGTACCACATATCGTTTGATTTTAACGTGTTTTTTTTCATATAAACATCTTTTGTCACAAAACTAGTCAAAGCTTCACTTATTAAAATGACATAAAATCCAATTCTCTTAAAAAAAATATGAGCTTTATTCACTAAATAGAATTTTAATTTTTTTTAAAAAACCTGGATTTCAAAAAATAATATTTTTTATATTGTTTGATTAGAGACAATTCTCTTTGTTTTATTAAAAAAATAATGAATTTAGTTGTGAAAACATTCAAAGCAATTAAATGGTAATATATATGATATTTTAGAATTTTCTTAGTACAAGTTTTTCAAGAAAAAGCTGGGTGTTCCCCCTTAATCTTATGTGTGATCGCAGTGACTCGCCACCAAATAACATACACAAACATAATAATATGTGCTATGATGTGATGTGATGTAATGTGTGTTAGATCTAGTTTCTCTGTT
This sequence comes from Timema shepardi, assembly GCA_902151425.1. Lineage (NCBI taxonomy): Eukaryota > Metazoa > Arthropoda > Insecta > Phasmatodea > Timematidae > Timema > Timema shepardi. The sequence goes on from CABFVX010000842.1 coordinate 176,763, forward strand.
CTTTTTAGCACGATGTAGTAGTTCTTCTATTTATTTCTGTAACCACCTGTGTGCTACCTCTTTTGGTGACCTTGATCAACATCCAGTAATATTAGTGGCGGGTATTCTTGGTGTGAGAGTAGTGATGTTCATGTAGATATACATTAAACAACCGATGGCTCATGAGTTTAAATTGCATTTTACAGTTAATTTTTAAAGATATAAAATATTGTTTTGATGATTTGTAGTATACATATTATTTTATATACATGGCTGAATTCACATAATGCTTTGTAGCTGCTTCTCCTGAGTGAAAAGTGTGTACAATTTATGAAATATATTTAAAATTAAATAAAATTGTCTTTCAACTTATAGTCATGGATTAAAATATTTGTTTTTCTGAAACAAATAGCTGAAACTATTGTTAATGCATTTTAGTGGGGATAATCCCTCTTAGATATCATATTCTGAAAATTTAAAAATGACTGCCTTAAAACTATGAGTGAAGAATGACGTTTGGCACGGGACGAATCCTGGATAGCTCAGTGGTAAGAGCATTGGCGTACTAAACCGAAGGTCCCGGAATCGATTCACGTGTCCAGGTGTAATTTTTCAATTTTCAGAATATGATTTGTTTTTATGGTATTAAGAAAGTGTATGATGATTACTGTTCAAGTGAAATTAATTTAAATATTTAAATATGATAACTGTTTCAAACTCGCAGACTTCCCTACATTCAAACAGATTGTTATTTAAACAGGAGGAAAAGAAATTAAAATAATATTTAACTAACTCATACTATTAAGATAATATACGGGATTTCCTATCACAAGCCAATACCGTGTAAAGCTACTCTCAAAAATAAATTTTATATGAAAATAACATTCTTGTTTGATTATATTAACGTAGATAAATCGATGTGTACAGAGTTGTGATCTTTGGTGTTTTTACCAAAGTGAGCTAATGTTCAGGGGTGCTAACTAGGGGGGGGGGGGAAATGGCGTAGGTTTTNGATTTATCGGGTAAAAAATTATTTAGTAGAAACTTTTATATTGTCATATACATTTTTTATACTTAGAATACCTCTGAAATAGTTTGAGATAAATTTTAGTGATTCATGCTATGACAACACTTACACTATAAACGTAGAGTGGGAAATTTATTCCATAACTTTTTTTTACTGAGCAAGGCTTAGATAGTAGCGCTGATTAGTCGGTAGGGTGTCATACATAGACAACTGCTAACGTTGACTTTTGAGGGTTTTACGTCCATTGTGTCGGTCGCCAGTCCCATAGGCAAGATAAAGTCGAGACGGTCGAGTCACCAGTTAAATGCAGCTAGCCATGTTTGTTATGTGTAGTGACTACAATGAATGAAATATATGTTCTATTTATATGACATTCAGAGTTTTTCAAAACAATTTTTTTTTTATAATATTATAGTTATTTTCATTCGCAAAGTGTAAGTAATATCATTTTATACATGAAATTTATTTAAAAAATATAAACTCTTTATTTTCTTAGCGGTTTTTATTTCATTTATCTAATTCAAAAAGCTCTCTAACTGTATTTACAACATACGTAATACAGGCATTTATATAAATTCAGTCGGAAATTTGAGACTACAATAAAGTTTATATGGTTAGTTGGATTTTGGGGGAGGTGGGGTAGAGACCATTTTTGGTGGGGATTTGCGTGATTTGGTTTGGGGTTGATGGGCAGCCCTGTTAATGTTCATGTAATTAACAAAACGATTAGATGCTTAAAATTACAAATATTTAATACACATATAGTATTTTATTTTATTGTCAGTTTAAGTTACAAATCTTCATTTCTCAAATACATACCACCAACATACGAGATACATTCGATGGTAAAAGATTAAGAATATTAACTGAATACTTATCTATAAATTGTGTGTATCTCTGGTAAGTTTTTCTCTGAGATGTAGCATTAAATATTGTAATATAATTTATTAAATTGTGGGAGAGAAATGATAAAAATAAACTCCTTGTGCACAAAATAACGCTTGTCGAATGAATGAAATAAAGCCTTTTGGCAATCAGGATTTAAAGAGTGGTCCATGTCAAAGGAGGGATAGAGTAGGCTTGTATAAATTTATCGAGAAGTCGCTTAGTAATTTCACGTGTTAGAAAAGAAACCTTGTAGTATATGCTACAAATAATCAGATATTTGTATTGAAGTATTATTTTATATTTTAGTTTGTAAAGGGGACCAGTTGGGTTTCCTAGAACCCAAGCTCCCCAAAACTTTCAAACACCACCTAACTCTACTTAATATTTGTATTTTATATTATTTTATAACAAATAATTGGAAACAGGCTACCAAACAACATATTGATATTTTGTTTTAGCCTGTCTCTCAAACGTTTTAAAGTAGTTAGGAAACATATAATATTTCTTTTACTTTTTGATTCAAATTTGTTGCCTATTATACAGAGGAGCTAAACAACATATTTCGGATAATTATATATGGAGTTACCTCCAACACATTAGTGATTAGGACTTAATTCAAATTAGCAGTAAGTGCAACAGCTTATGTCTGAATAAAATATATAAAAAAACCTTTTATTAAATAACATTTCCAGTTTAACTAGACGGAAATCGAACTATTTTAAACCCCCAAACTTGCTACAGTTTAAAATAAGGTGTGCTGGCGTTCATATTTCCGTGTAACTAAACCGAATTATGTATACATCCAAAAAACAAGACAAGAAATAAAAATCGCCTTGCATTAAAATTTTAGAAATAAACATGCTTAAGTTTTACTTAAGAATCATTGTTTTTATATTGTCTACCTTTTGTACAAGTGAAAAATAAAAATGCATATAGTTGTTACTTTTATAAAGGCATTATTCATATTAGTCTTAGTACCTTAATGGAGTAAGAAAATTATTTGTATGGCTGTATTAACACACCTGTAAAATTCAATATTCATACATAGAAAACAACTTCAATATGTCACAGGTATTATGAAATAATAATAATTTATCATACAGATATATCTTAGGGGAATCGATGCTGCCTCACTAGAAGGTAAATACTCTGCTCTTTATAATATAAAAATATTTTTTTAACCATTAAATTAACTATAGTAAAATATTTTAAACAACAATCTCCAACATTAAAACCAAGTTAAGCTTTTAATGAAGTGTAACTTCTCTTAAAAACACATAATTTTTTTTAAGTGATAGATGATGTATTGTTTTAAATATATGATAGGACATTGTATATGGTTCGCGTCAACTATTTAGGAAAACATATTTTCCACAGTATTTTTTTATATTAATTCTAGATATTTGACATCTTAAAAAAAATATTCCCATAATCTAATTGTTTTGGGGTTTTTTCTGGACAAATGATTTTTTAGTTAATAAAATACACGGACTCTCTTAAATGGAATAAAATAGAATTAATCTAGTGGTAACAATTGAATATATATAATAATACAGTTGATTAGAAAATATGCACTCTAAAAATAAATAGCATTTTCTTTTGTAAGTGCGACATGGAATAAAACATTTAAAACTTAGCTAGAAATAAAAAAGAAATATTCTTGCAACACTATTATTTTTTCGAAATAAACTATAAATTCTGAGGTATCAAAAGCTTTGTGTTGTGTTACTAGTTTTATCTACACTCTTATTTTCGTTTTCCAGAATATCTTGCATGTAATGACATAAGAATTGAATTTATATCTGTTAAACAAATAAGTATAACATTAAAAGTACATTTAGTGTATATTTAAGGCTAGATTTTAGAATGCCTTTGAAATTTTGTTTTCTTACTTTATATCGTCTTTGAACCATAACACCTAAGAGTATTTCAAATATTTAATAGCAAAATTGTATTCAAACTAATTGTTTTAAGTGACTATTATTTAATGTTCGCCCCTTTGTAGCCCTTTTATATCGATCACTTACTATTAGGGCTAGATCCGAGGTGAAACAATAGATGTAAAATACCTCTCACATCCAAAGTGCATAAACCTTAAGCTGCTTACTTTTTAATATATATAGTCTATTCAAAATTATTTTACATCAATAGCCCTATTTTGTTTTCATACTATTCTACGTAGAATTTCAACCAATAAAGGGTATTTAAAAATAAAATACTATTGATGAAATAATTCAAATACAATTTGAAGGGTCCTGGGCTCAAAACCCAAGTAATCTGCAGGTGTAATTTTTCAAAATTTAGGAATAATAAATCATAGCTTAATCAACTATAAATATTATCAAATGAGTTTATAGCTTGACAATAAATTACTTTATAGTGAACCAGAGAAAACAAAACTCTAAATAAAAAATATTTATGTTAGAAATTATTTATTGTTCATAAAAACTCAAATAATGATTTTTAACCTAAAATAAAAAAAATATGTACATCATATATACATATATATATATATGTACATCATATATCTGATAGTAAAATAAACTAATACAAAATATTGTAATCAACTTGCTGTAATTTGCAATCTGTGTTTTATGTAGATGCACATATAACAAAAATAATTACTCTGGGCAAGTTTATTTTATCTTTTATGACTTCAATAAGAAGTTCAATCAAACCAAGATTGTAGATACATGTAGACATCAGTATTTTCTCTCAGCAAACGTACGAGTGTTGCAAATTAAATTTGGACAGTTGAGCTCATTTTACAGATTCATATTGGCATGAATACACTGAATGAAAATAGAGCATGTATTGGGGAATTACGCTGAAACTAAGTGTCGGTAGTGTAGAATGAGATGAGACAAAATATAATTGGATGGACACATCAAAAAAATCTAATATTTACACTCATTACAAGTAAGTATTTAACTGTGGTATCACGTTCTAGCAAATTTGTAACATTAACATTATGTATGCAACTAAACCATCAAATGTGTAGATCCAATTGTTTGTAACATTTAAGTTACAATATAACTAATAGACACGATTATATTGTGGCAAACCAAATACATTCCAAAATGCAAGTCACATAATTATTTTCAGGTAAGCAAATTATGTCCTAAATAGTTTAAGTCACAAAGTTTTTTTGGGTCAAACAAAACTATTTGTCCCGGACAGGGATAAGTATTACAATTATTATTTTAGAACAAACAAATTAGGTCTCGTACTAGGTAAATCACGCTATTAATTGGAGATAAACAAAATATGTATGTTCTGGACTAAGGAAGTTGCATTAGGTTCACAAGGAATGAATGGGGATATGCATCAGTTCACTGCCTTGCCCCTAATGTCTGCTGAACGCTGTCCCGTCCACACAGGTACATAGGCGAGAGCCACCCTGAGCGTGCCAAGGTGACCCGTCACGCTCCTGGGAATCAGTTCTACGCCATACCCAATCCTATCATCACGGTAACGGAACACACTCCTACACCCTCACCGGACTACATGAGGAGACAGGTGAGTTCTCATAGACCACTCGAATATAGTAGATACGAGGAGGGATATACCATCTCTCTTTAAGGTACCACATTTGATCTAGATATATACATTTTAAGGCAAAGTTTCTTGCATCCTACTAAGTTGTTGAAGGGGATGAATTAGGGGAGGTCGTACCTAGAACTAGAGCCTATTTTCTATACGCATATATAAAACCATCAAACAGTGTTTTGGGGAGCGAGTGGAAGAGTTTAATCAAATTAGTTAGTAAATACTAAATAAAAAAAAAATATGTCAAATAGAGATGAGAATGTTTAGGTTAAAATTTCAGATCAATGAATCCTAGAAGAAGGACATGTATTTGAACTTTGATTTGTGTGTTGTGGAGCTAGGGGAAGGGTTTGATCAAATTGTTTAGTAAATACTAAATCCAAAAATATATGTCGAATAGAGATGAGAATGTTTAGGTTAAAATTTCAAATCGTTGAATCCCAGAATAAGGGCATGTGTTTGGACTTTGATTACAATATTTAAGTATTAACAAATCTGGTCCACAGTAGAACCAGGGTTAGTAATATTTTCAGCAACCAAACACTATTGTTGATTCGAGAATGTGAGAAGAATAAAAATTGAATTGTTTGGTTATACTTATGGCGTAAACATCTATTGGATACATAAATTAAATTCGGATTATCTATCTTGCGTTTGTTTCATTTAAAATGCTTAAGTTTTTTCCAGATTTTTTGGGTTAGTTTTTGTTCTTTTCAGAATTCTGAAAAAAAAAATAAGTTTTTTTAATAAAAATTGTACATGGTAGACCTTCAATAACACGTCATATGGGTTGTACCTTGGTATTATTTAGGCTTAAAACATGTATGTTCATACTGAGTTTATGAGTTTATCTAGAGAAAATTTACCATAGCATTGTTTAGCAGTGCAGACAGCACTTTTTCTACACTAAAAGTGTAATTTGCTATTAGGGTAAGGTAAGCATTTATAGAAGTAAAGTATTGTAAAACATTCTTTTATTTCACTGCATCCTCTTTACAATTTTTTTCTGTACAATTTTCTCTCAAACCGTTCCACCAGTTCAAGAGGGGTGTTGGTTATCCTCTTAACTTCCCGAAACCATACTGCCTCACATACCCCATGTTACAACCTCACGTCAACCACCCGAACTACTTCTTCCCGCGGGAGAAAATCCTCCGCGACTCGGCCAAGTGGGCTCACGGAGGTTTGTGGGAAACACTGGGCGTCCGATGACGTAATATCAGCACACATTTTGCCCACGTGGTTGCAGTTTTCCTAACCAAACATGCGATAGAAATATAGTTATATATTAAAATAATAGACCCAATAATTTGAGAAGCATTTTGAGCTATGTTAATGCTTGTAAATTATTAAATGCTTTTAAAAGATATATATTAAATAACTAAGTTCTTAGTAAGTGATATGAAATAATAAATTAAGTAACATAACTATATATCTTTAACTAAACAAAATAGATAGTCTACTCCCAGTGATAGATTAGTGCACAAAGAAAGAGCGTCACTTTTAATCGATTAAGCTAAACTTTTGTTATTAGTGGTGGTCATTTGTCTTTTAGGGTGAAACTTAATCTACCTGGAGATAATTTGCTACAAGGTGAGTTTAAATAACATATTAAAGTATATAACTTCTATATTTGTTTTTAATAATGTTCGTATTTGATTAGATAAGGAGTAATAAATGATAAAATTATATTGTCTTTAATTTTATTTCCTTCTCCTTATTTGAAATTAGGCTTTGTTTTCTATGATAACAGGTTCAGTTGCTAAGTTTACATGTTACACACCAAACCTTTCCTTCCCCTCTGACAAGACGTGTATTAATCCCAACTTGTGAATGTGTGGAATGCCAGTTCTCCATCGTGGCTAGGATCCCACGTTAAGCTGTAGTTCCTCAATTTAATCTAATAACCATCCTATCATTACGCATTAGCTTAAGTTCGAATAACCCAGACGTGCAGTAAGACGCGGTGCTGCTACTACTACAACAACAACTAATAATAATAATATTAATAATAATAATAATAATAATAATAATACATGCTACACCATCTTCAGGTATTATTAAATAATAATTTAAGATGGTGTAAAATCTCTATATAACATCGAAACATGTCTTAATAGCAGACTAACGCTAATACCTATATTTGTATTAGTAATTATAAATCACATGTGTTCAAAGTTCAAAGTGACGTAGACGAATTATATAAGTATTTTTCCAAATTACACTTAGCTTCTTGAAATAAATCCTAGTTTTATTTGGTCAGTTCTCTCCCAAGACTAAATTTAATAGATCTGTATTTTAAATCTGGTGTGGGATTGAACCAATATGGTTTTAAATCTATTTAGTAAATAACTTATTGTTCATCAACAACGTTTATTTTAAATATATATTTTTTTAATAAGAGTTCAACAGTGAGGAAGACTCACCGTTTTCTTCCACACCCCATAGTGTTAAATCTCCCCTTTGTATAAAGAGGCTCGTTTGCCGGTTTGTTTGTTTGTTTGTTTGTTCGCAACTAACTCAAAAACAACTGAACTAATACTTACTAGATCTTCACTCCTGTGTTTATTATATTCAAATAACGGACAAAAGCTATATTATTTCCCGTTTAAATCCAACACATTATAAGGTTTTTCAATTAGACTGTTTCAAACCACACGATGATTCATTTTATTCCAATAATTTATGTAGAATTTCATTTTGTCTATCTTAATTAATAGCCAAATTAACTGTAAATCCAATTAGTAATTATAAAAAAACATTTCAATCTTATTTATAAAAAGAAATTATATATTGATTTGATTGTTTGATTCGTAATAACATAGATGGCTAGATCATATTTCTCTGACAAAAATCACACATATACAAAGTTTCATATATTTATTTGATTTGTTCTTTTATATACATGAATAAGTATTTAGACAAATATACGGGACATATAATAGAATGTAAATTTGAGAATAGACATGGTCACTTCAATATAAATAAATTTTGCATTACTTAGGTTTACTTAAAGATGTGCACCTTGGACGTATTTTTTAAAAATATATATTCACCTATATTGATAGCAAAATGAGCTAAGACACTTGGCTGCCAGTGTCTGTTACATCCAACAGCAGGAATTTGAGATTTCACATTATTACTGTAGGGAACCTAGTTGAACTAAAGATAGCGTTTGTTTATTTATTATTATTATTTTTATTATTGGACACCTTTGTGAGCCTGGCACATTCAAATGATTGGCCATCACTTCACTTAACCAAAAACGAAAGGAAAAACAAATCTTATATTTGGTATAGATCTACGTACCTAAGGAAAGCTTGGGTATGCATCTTGAACATATTATCCTTACCCTTACATTACATACGAAGTTTGATAACTAAACCACGTGTCGAGCTACGTGGCTAATTTTAATACCAGAAAACCGCGGGGAGGTAGGAGGGGGAAGGCTTATTAAATTTACCCTTCCTTTAATTTGTAAACTGGAAATCTTATATCTCAATGTTTCCACTATAGTGTAGCTTATAAGTTAGGTATAAACTACAGTTAGTCAAGGTAAGGCGATTACCTTTCAGCATAACTTAAGTCTACTTAGTGAAACATATAATACTTCAATATAACTACCACTAGTACCACCAAAAAGATAAATAGCATGATGAAACTTGGAATAAACTTTCGTACTCAAAGAAATCTTTGTAATTTTTATTTCCTACTCTACGAGTATATGCAGTCAAGTTTTAATGATTTTGTTGCAGTCAATATTTTACTTTAACGAATATAATTAAATAGGTTACGATCAAAATACATTTCAATTTTCGCTAAACATTTCACCTTTAATTTACCGTCAATTTATGTTCTAATGGAAATAAAAACTTAAACTTCAAAATTAAATGTGTAGTTCTAACATTGTTGTTCATTGAAAACCAACCATTTTTTGTTTGTTGAACTTAAGACTTATTGAATTACAGAAGTCAATTCTATACCAGAGAGAGCTCTTATTTTGGAAACACATAGACTAACTGAAATTATGGATTGGGAAGGGTATGAAAGGTTGAGTGCAAACAGTCACTACAACCCACCCCTTCCCGTCTTAGGTGTCATACCACGTTTGAAGCAATAAAAAACAAATAGGCGTCTTCACCGTGCACTATACCTTTTTCCCGATAAGCAATAGAGGAGTGTGACAATATCCACTATACATAACATCTTTCAGCACACTTTTTAAGTGACTGGATGTGTGATGTTAAGAGGGAGAGGATGAAATGTCACATAACGAACTGTTAAATTATTCGTCAGTGACATTTCAGTTGAAACTAAATACTTTATTGATATGGAGTATGAAGTTATACATGGTAAAAACTCATCAGATGAGGATATTGTTTAGCTGTGGGTCTTACCAATAAAACAAGTTAGGTGACCTGGCGGTCTGGGGTTAAGGTGTCGGACTTCTGTGTTGGAAGTCCGGGGCTCAATCCTTGGTCCCAGCACAGATATATCTGATTGCCAAACCCTTCCTTCAACTATGATAAGACGTGTATTAATCACAACTTGTGAATGTGGGGAATGCCAGACATCCACCGTAGTTCGGATCCCACTTTAAGCTGTAGGTTCTCCATTTCATCTCACAATCACCCTACCATTACACATTAGCGTAAGTGCTTATAACCCGAACGGGTATTAAGACGTAGTGATAATAATAATAATAATAATAATAATAATAATAATAATAATAAACAAGTTAACGTAGAGGTGACTAAGACGGGCGAGATGAAGTTGTCCCGGCAGTAAAAGAGTTGTTGGAAAGTATCACAACTGTTCTACGGTGTTTTTATTTAGCACCACGTCTAACTTCCCATTCGGTTTATACGTTTGTTTACTAATTAACGTAATGAATTTGAGAGGAGGTATACCCGTATTTGCGTGGAGGGAGAGTTGAAAAACTGCTCTCGGTACACTGTATTGAGATTCAAACCTTTATCAACCCCGTAATCAGCAATTAAGTCTACTGCGGGAGAAGAGCTCTAGATTATGTGGCTACTGAAGTGGTTCCTAATGTTTATTGAATGTATGTACTACATGACTATTGGAAAGAACTGACGTATATAGGAGGATGACATTAGAAAGGCCCTGAAGGAGATAGGGTGTAATAAGAAAGACTGGATAGAATTTGCTCAAGTGGTATAGGTGGAGTACTTTTGTGGGTGCTGCAATGAACTTATGAGTTCCTAATGCCATAGAGTATGTACAATATGGAATTAAATGTGATAAAAGTTATAACTTCAGAGAAGGATACGGGAAGTATTTAATCTAAACAGTATGAGTTAAACAACACATATAGCTGACTGTTTAAATGTTTGATAGTATATTTAATAAAATGGATCCTGTTAGAGATATTTTGTTTGTTTTTTGTTTGAAGCTACACCTTTTATTAAATGTCAAGAGTAAACACATTCAGTTTAATGAGATCTGTAAATTGTGAGCCAAGTAATTGTCTCAGTAGAGTTAATTATCCATGCAATTGACTGAACATTGATTACTTAAGGACTAAACCTAACTGGATACATTATGGGTGATTCTAATATCAAAGAACATATAATTTGAAAATGTTTATGGATACTCATTGAAACCTAGAGTATGAAACCTTATTCGTAGTTTTTAAATTAAATATAAAGTGTGGCTTTAAACTCCATAACTATTGGGGGGTGTATCCTTAAACTAAATTATCCAAATTATTTTAAACCTTACATAAATAGTTAGGTAAGTATTTAGGGTTTTCAATTTATACTCTGTTTTGCAACCAAAGTCATCCTAAAACTAGAAACATCGTGAATATCAATTAGGGTAATTTAAAAAAACAAAGAAAATTGAAAGCGGAAACTTGTTATGAAACGATGTTTTTAGTGTAGCGTTAGGTTTTGCTATTACACGTATTGTGTTTCTTGAAGCTTAAACTGCCTGGTAGATGGTATGGTTGAATGTCAATCAAAGTATCATGTAAATTTTAAACTGACTGATTGCTGTTGTGAGTGAATGTCAAACAAATTATCATGTAAATTTTCAACTGACTGATTGCTGGTGTGAGTGAATTCCAAACAAAGTATCATGTAAATTTTAAACTGACTGATTTCTGGCGTAAGTGAATGCCAAACAGAGTATCATGTAAGTTTTAAACTGACTGATTGCTGGTGTGAGTGAATGCCAAACAAAGTATCATGTAAATTTTAAACTGACTGATTTCTGGCGTGAGTGAATGCCAAACAGAGTATCATGTAAATTTTAAACTGACTGATTGCTGAATGTGAGTGAATGCCAAACCCAGGATCATGTAAATTTTAAACTGACTGATTGCTGGTGTAAGTGAATGTCGACCAAGTCATAGAAAAATAAAACTTTGAATGCGTACTAGGGGAAAACTGAGGGTTCACAAACTATAAATGTTTTCCCTTCTTCCTATAACACAAATTCTATACTTGATTCACATGATCAATAGTTTTTGGGGTTAATAAGATATCTTACATTATGTATAATTCTCTATAACTATGTGACTTTAGTTTAATAGTGATTTGTTTTTTATTGAAACTATATCCAAGGAGAAATTCCAAACTTTATCCAAAAACCTTTTTTAAAAAAACCAAACACTTCACCTGGGCAAGGCAGGGCACATGCAGCAATATTTACGAATGGTGCGATTTTAACGTCTTAAATCACATGATAACTGGTGTGGTTAGTTTCAAAACTAAGAAACATATGAATCTGAAAACCCTCCCTCTCATTTCTCTTTCTTTGCCGGCTCATTTACAAAGCTTACTTTTACTCGGAACCACTTTAGTTTCAAGTTGAATGTTTTTTTTTCTTTCTAATATCAAAGACCCACCCCCTTCCATCATACTCTTCACTTTCACTAATACCATGCTAATACTTCCTATTTCCTTTGTAAATATCTTGACATGGGTCTACCCAGATTTGTTGCCTAAATAAACACAGAATAAATATATATTTTAAAAATGTACCAAAATGGTGGTGAATAAATAAATAGTTAATTGTGTCTTTATTTTGATATTGTTAAAACCTTAAATAAAGCAGTATTTTTTAAATTTATTTTTTGTCTACTTAGAGGGGGTTAAATACCCCCCACCCCATGGCTAGGCCTTGAGTGTTACCCACAATCACTGTTGGAAACTTAAAGCGGCAGTTGACCGACCGTGTGTATAGCATTGAGGCTGACCTCTGAGCCTGGCGGGAGTTAGTAAACATACCTTGTAAAAGTAATTGTTGCCCACCGCACTACCATTAGTTTTAATGTGCTCTAAGGTACAAAAATATGGGTGACCTATGCCTTAGGGTGAGCACCTTGGATGTATTTTTTAAATTATATATTGTGAAACTCACTATTTGGTCCTTTGTAAGTTTGCCTATAATTTAATTTAAATAATAAAATAAGCTTTAAATCTGTATATGAATTTTTTGAAGTATTTAGGGTGTGCATATAGAAAGTAATTTTTTATTTATTCTCTACTTTTACAATCTTATGTGTTAGACATCGGGACCGATCGAGTAACTAAACAAACAATATACATGAAGAAAGCGAACTTGATATGATCTTAGGTTCATTGGCTAAATTTGTTTTTTCTCTTACACATATTGAAAATATGACATCTTAAACAACGTTATCACTGGTGTGGGCAGTTCAAAAACCAAATATCATATAAATCAGAAATGTGGTGGCTACTTAAGTCAACATGCAAAAATGTACTTTTGGATTCCCGTTCTAACCGTACCCATTCAGCACAAATACACTACTGATTTTATCCATACGCGTCTTCCACATACATTTTCTAGATATCTCTTTCCAAAACTATTCACCTTGCTCTTAAGTTTCTCATGATATCTCATATTTCATATTCATTTAATAATGTAGGAATTAACACAATTTTATACACTGCCATCTTTGCTTCTATCGATACTACTTCATTCTTTTGCAATAGTGCACTAACCCAATATTCTCCAAGATGTATTCATCCATTTGTTGGTTTCTTCATCCATCCTTCCATTTTTACAAAACATTCTGCCTAGACACGCAAAATCGTTCTCTTGTTTTAACTGTTTTCCATTTATACTAAGCAAAAAATCATTTACTGATCCATAACTATAAAAAACTATCACCATAGATTTGGAAACCTTAATACGAAAGTACATTCTACCTGTAGCCACATTCCGAGGATTTAATGCATTCTACAAATCACTTTCATTCTCAACCATTAATACTGCATCATCTACAAATAGCAGCACATTATCCACTTACACACCAATTGCTTCCTCACAAGTCTCCCTTATACAGTTATCCAAGAACACATTACAAGACTAAGGGCGTGAATCGCATAAATATCAGCTTGTAATGTTAAAAAGGTATCGAAAAGAGTTCATTAACAGTATGTGCAGTTTATTAAACTTTGATTTGTTTTCCATGCCAGGAACTTTCATCTCATATATATAATAATAAAATTGCTTAATTAATTTCTATTAGAATTTATTGTTAGCATAAATATAATAGATTTTACTTAAACACTTGATATTTTATAGTTAATTAATCATATAAATATATATTACATGATTAAATACAGCCACTCTGAAATTCTGAAGCCAATAATTAATATTTTGCACTGTATAGCTATTTATATCTGAAATGTTTCATTGAGTCGTGTCTGGTGTTCTGACTTATTTAATATCGTCTTTTTAAATAGTGTATCCAAGAAACATGTCCATAAATTTATTCACATATCGGTTACATTTCAATATTTTTAAATACACAAAATATATTAAACTAATTCAATTTACGTTAAGATTATTTGCACGCGTGTCATGGTAGCTACTCGATCCAAGTGTAAGTTTCAAGTTTGTTGTCTACAGGCCAGTTTTCATCCTGATCCAGTTTCTATATTTGGCCACCCTCGTGTACACCCCAGGACTTTGTAAATCACCAGTCCCTTCTCCCCATGAAGTTATTCCAACCAGCTTGGGGGAATTCCTCCCAATGATCATTGGTCCACCCGAATCACCCTGCAATAAAAAGAAAAATAGGGGTAGTTAATACATAATATAAGGTTTATGATCATAATTGTATTTTACTGTCTAAATACATGAGGGTATTATTATATTTTATAATTTCTAGGCCCCTGCAAAGTTATCTGTTAAAAAAATAAAAAAGTAAAAAACAACATTTAAAAAATCTTGCCATTAGTTTATTTTAATTTAATCTTTTAATTAAGAAGGGAATTTAGTTAAATTGTAAGAACGTGTCTTATTCTTTCACAATAAATTGTCCTACAAACAACGCATTTCTTAAATTTAGTGCAAAAAATAAACAGCAGAGAAAACAGTGCCTACAAAGCCTTATATTCAACTAACATATATAACAAGGAGGTAATAGATATAGGCTACAATAGAAAATAGTGTTTGTATTCTGACTAGGATATTTATAGGGTAAGTATTTATAAATGTATCAGCAGAGGGTTTTTTTTCTACTTTTACAATAGGAATTAATATTAACTCACTAACTTGCGGTAATATTCATTGTTTAAACATCAAATTAAGCAATATTTTTCTCCTGCACTTATTATGATCAGATATCAAAACGCTTGTAGCATTAAAGTATAATAAAAATATGTTTCATGACAAAAAATGTATAGTTTCGTAGTCAAAATTTAATCTTGCTTATACACATTTTGCTCACTAAGTAAACGAACGGATTAATAAACTCCTATATTCTGTAACGGCCGAGCATTGGTGATCTACTTCTTATGGTTTCATGATCAAACTAAGGAAACATTAAGTGGAGTAGTGATTTACAAAGTATAGGGTATTGTTCTTCAACAACTTTTCCCTACTACGCTCTCAAGAAGCGAAAGAAGTATTCATTGGGTAGCATGAGTTTTAAGTTCAGCAATATACATATAAAATACAGAGTGTTCGGAATCTCTTAGCCCAAATTGCATGTATAGTTTGTTTAAATTAAAACTAATACAAAATCTTTTATACACTTATATCCGGAAAATTATGCTAATACCATTAAATTGTGTTCAAAGTCTCAGCGTACAGGACTGGGAGAGCATAGCTATTCAAGCATGCATGTACAACAGGATGCGTTACTGCTCACCTCAACATCTTGGAGTATGGCAGCAGATTACACCACAATAATAGTAAACAAATCAACAGTCCCTCTAGAAATGCGAATACGTTCTTAGGGTCATCACTAACGGTCCTACATCACAGAAAGGGCTTGCCACTATTACATGTGCAGTGCCACACCCCTAGCTCCTATGCAATCTGTATACATTCATGCTTGAATAGCCATGCTCTCCCAGCGCTCTGCGCTGTCACTTTGAACACAATTTAATGGTACTAACATAGTTTTCCGGATGAAAATATTTAGGGATTTTGTATTACTATTGGTTTAAACAACATATATGTGCAGTTTAGGCTATGAGTTCCCAAACAACCTGTATATGTCATGTATAGTACTCAACCTGAAGGTGGTTTGAATTCTCAACCGTTCCAACTTCAGCTGGAAAGCCTAAACAGAACTGGAGAAGCGTACTAGGGAAATGAGGTGTATGCTCTTTTCACATTGCTTTCCTCACCAAGCAGTAATTTACACATCTCATCAGTCAACCAAGACCACTTAAATGCATACAACAGCTAGCCCAATAAGTGACCTCCTCACTCTTTCATCTCAGGGACTGGCTGTATATTTAATGAGATTATAATGAAATTCAGGACCAGTAAAAATGTTATGCAATTTAGTTTTTTAAATGTAGGGTCTAATGAGGGTGATTAGGCCTACATATTAATCTGGTATGTCGGGGACTCCACTAAATAAAATTTGCAAACCACAAGTGGATCTGAGACTGTTAAAACAAGAAGATGCCATATTATATTAACCAAATCATTTTAAATTATAATGTAAGCAATAAACAACTGAACATAACCAATCAATAAAGTATTACCATTCTTGTATCCTTGAGAAACGAAGCAGCACATATCATGTTTTTGGTGATGGAATAGGTAGAGCTGAAAGCATCCGTGTCCCTGCAACTATTTTGGTCCATTATCTCTACTTTAACGTCTTTTAAAACAGAACTTCCTGGTAGATCAACCCCCTGTAGACAATCATCGTCGTTGTCATGAAGTCTACAGTACATACAACATTTCAAAGGGTAAACATATCGTGACATTCTCAACATAAATTGGTTTATATTAACTTTATTTTAGGATTTTATTAGGGGTTTTTGAACACTTACACACCAGAGGGACAAGCGATTAGCATGGTCTATCACGACCAGTTCACAAATAGTATTAGTATAATCGATATTTCCAGAGTATTACCTGGTAGCCTTTTAAACAAAAGCTACAGGACAGTCTTATTAATCAACACTCGTATTTAAATCAAGGTATCATTGTAGTTTATCTTTAGTCAACAAAACAATTATATTGGACGCTAGAGTCGATTTTAAAATTGATTGGTCTTACCGTGCTTCCCCAGCCAACAACAATGGCTTTAATATTTGGCTTCACTGCTTCGTTCTGCTTGGGCAGAGCTATGTACCTCACTGATGGATTGTCCGAAAATGGTTTCTTTACCTACAGCAAAACCCAGAATACATATTTGTTTCTTTTTTTTTTAATTTCACTTTAAGATGATTGATTTTTTTTAAACTGTGCGCAAATATGATTGTTCAGTCACTCAAATTTATATTTGATCCTAGACCAAGAAAAGACAATATCACCTTAAAACCATCATCAATAATTAATAATGCTTTATTTGTATTTAGACTGGTCTATGGACGTGAGTCAGAGTTGTTTGTTGTCAAAGTTTTTTTTAACTACCCATTTTAACCAATTTTGACCAAACACTGTATCCACATAGTAGTTTCTAAAACACAAAGCACGTAAATGCCCTTAGTAAATATAGTCAAATTTATAGACAGACCAGGACTCTATAAAAAATATGTATTTGTTGTATTAATAAAATTAATAGCTTATTGGTATGTCTTGAAAATTGCGTGATATCTACGAAACGCAAAAGACTTAAATTTTAAAATCAGTAGCCCCTTTGATCAAAAATGTGCACCTCAAAGCAGGAACTTTAAATGTATGATTATATTTTTTTAATTTATTAAAAACTAGGTTGGAAGAAATAAAATAATGTAGTTATTTTGTTTCTATTTTAATAAAAGTAGAGCGTTGTCTAGGTACGTCTTCTAGATTTTAATGATGATAATGATGATAATAATAATAAGTGCATGAAACTATAATGAAAATAGAAAAAAATAAACAGTTTTTTAAGAAGGTGAAACTTTGGGTTAAGTAAAAAAAAAATCATCTAAAAAAATGTTTTGCCATCACTGTGTCCACATAGTAGTTCCTTACTAAAGTATTAGTATAAATTATAATATTATATCGCTAGGGATAATACTAACGTATCCAAAAGAATTTGAAATGTTTAATTTTAAAAAATTATAATTTTTGTTGGTTCAAGTGAAACACAAATATAGATCCCTAATGGTCTCTTGGTGACCTGGTGGTCTAGGGTTAAGGTGTCGGATTTCTTTGTTGGTGGTCCGGGGCTCAATCCTCAGTCCTGGCACAGATTTATCTGATTGCCAAATCCTTCCTTCACCTCTGACAAGACGTGTATTAATCACAACTTGTAAATGTGGGGAATGCCATGCCTCTACCTTGGTTCGGATCTCACGTTAAACTGTAAGTCCTCCATTTCATCTCACAGTCACCCTTTCATTAAATATTTGCGTAAGTGCATATAACCCAAACGGGTAATAATACCCGGTGATAATAATAATAATAATAATAATAATAATAGTCTCTTGGTGAACTGAGTCTACATAATTAAATAGAATCAAATCAATTACCAGAATTTTATTATATGTTGAATATTAATGGAAAATGACTACCTTTACAAGCGCAATATCCTCGTCCTGTGTCTCTGGATCAAAATTATGATGAATGATGAAATATTTGACTGGGTGAAGACTGCCTCCTCTGTGTCTGATTACACTGCCCGCTCTTAGCTCTAGGTCCTTTGCTTTCAAGCTGAAAGATGTGTATAGATAAGTGTTTTGGTAGAGTAATGCACTAACATTGGAATATTCTTTAATTTTCCCAAATTCGAATAATTAATATCAAATTTCGCTTGAAGATTACACATTTTAAGAAAGAATAAAAATTATTACTGACGTGTTTGTTCACTTTTTAAACACTATACATCTTATACTTATGGGTTTGGAATTAAATAAATGGAATTGAGTGAAAATAAATATACATTTTCCTAGAAGGAACGGGAAATACTATTTAGAAACTAATATGCAATACAAAGAGCGGTATTTAAATCCTAACTTCCCCATCACCAGAATAAAAATTCAAATGAGCTTGAAGTCTAATCAACGTGTTTATAAACGTGTATGTTTTGTTATTATTCTTTGGAATTTAATATTTAATCTTGTTTTCTTTATGTAGCCAAATTTACTCAATTTAAACTATCGTGTTTCTGATAATAATTAGAAATATTACTTAAGTCTTTGTTCCATAAATAAGACCCAATTAAAATGTTTAAAAATATCTACTATATATTTTACATTAATTTATAAATCCAGGATCAGGATAGGTGATAAATAAGGGTTTATATTCATAAACACCAAATAATATCATAATTTTATGTGAAAAAAAAACAAGTTCTTTCACGAAGATAATCAATATTATTATTATTTATCATATAACTTAATTTTTCTTGTAATTTACACACTAAAAATGGCTAACATTGAATTAAAATGTCTGTTTTGTAACAAATCGTCTTTTGTTGGCAGTAGGATGAATCCATATTTAAATATTAATCGTTTTCTTCATCATCACTCAGTTTCAAAATAGGCTCCTAGTACTAGGGGTCGACCACTCTGTCTGAAATAATACCATAAGCATCGTTATATACTTTATTGGTATTTTCCTTGGTGTTTTGCTAGTGTTGTTGAGATCCTTAATTTAAATTAAATAATTTTATAAAAATAACACACCCATCAAAAACAAACAGATATTGTCATCACATTAAAGAATAGAAATGACCGATAGCATTAAGAAAAGTTTAAAAATCCCAAAATCGATTACAGAAGCTCCATAAGATGAAAAACTCGATATTCTGTATGTACACTCCATTCACCATATAAGTTTACCTTGGTTAATCTTGTAAAATAGGGACATACTGCACTCGGTTAAGGTAAGACTGCGACGTTTCAGAGTAAACGGAATGTATGTAGGAGTACTTCGAGAAATGTTGTAGCTAAGCCAGGGCTGTTCATGGCGGTACCCTGGCACTTTTTTGACCGAACGAGAACCAATCTGTTACTATAAAAGGTTTAGAAATAAAGTTTAGAAATAAAAAGAACGCACCAAACCAGGTTGCAATATGGCCCTACATTCCGTAGCAGATACAAAGCCCGCTAGATGAGTGTGTAGCTGTATCATTTTAAATAAACAAATTGTATATAAAGTACAGAGTATACCTCGAAACCAAGCGATATATAGTTCAAACCAAACCTCCCTTTGAACCTGCAAATAAAACAAATAAAATTGGAACTGAAATATCTGGAGTTTCTAATGTTGACAATCAGCTGTGTGAGGGAGGTAATAGAACTAGCAAGACTAGTTAATGGTTCGAACTCATCTCATTTATAGAAAACCTCGTGGTGTAGTGGTAATTGCTCTTGGCTTAGAGCCTAGGAGTCTCAGGTTAGATTCCCGGCTGGCATCTTGGGCATAGTTCCCTTAAAGAGAATGATCCCAAAGGTTAAAAAGGTTTGGTTAGTTAGACTTAAGCTAGGATAAGACTCATACTAGCTCCACAACTTTATAATAACCATCATCCCATCATCTCATTGTGGGTACGACGTGTAGACAACCTTCTGTGGTGTACCCTGGGCAACGTTCTGTGACACAAGAGTGGATAATAGTCTACACATATGGTGACGGTATCTGGGTGTTGTGTCCAACCCGTTCATATGTTCCATACGATTAAAAAAACTAATTTATTAAACTGCAAAGGCCAAGGACGTCTTGTGCTTGGCTCTGAGATCTAACCTACTAAGCAATGAGAAAAACTCATGCCTAGTGCCAAACATGTCAGGTTTGATGGTCCCTTTTGAAAGTGCTTGAACCTACCCTGTCAAGCAATGAGCAGCTGTGATGGCCCAAGACTTGCCGATGGCTGAAGCGCCACAAAACTGGTGTGTCTGGTCTTCTAATGCCAACTGAAAAAAATAATAGATTCATGTTTAAGAACTGTTTTACAAAATTGTGTTTCATTAAAAGGGGTTTGTAGCCCAACTAGTTACAATGATACATTTTCATATTTAATTATCTTAATGTTTTCCTTGTTTTCTTCTATATTAGGTTAGTCATAAGATATACCCCCTAAGTCATTGGGCAAGTTTTGATAGTGCATATAAATGTATATTCTGGGGGAAAGTATTTTGCATGCATATCTTAAATTTTTAAGGTAATAATGCGTATTTACTCTAACAGTCGTACTTGTCCCCTTTCTGCATCGGCTAGTTGCTAATTTATTAACTAATAAAATCTCGGCAGTCAATTGGGTATAAAATCAAACAAAACTAGCATAATTGTATGCATGTGTGTGTGTTCTGAAGATGGTATGGAAAAAAAATATCCGCTGCGTCCATAATCATTACCTGAAAATATAACATATTTGAAGGCTAGAAGATATTCCTGGCAGTACTCACATTCTCTGAAAGAACAAATTTCAGTAACATTGCCTTCACAAATTCACAATGTTGCTAAATTTGAATTCGATAAATTTGGTCAGGTATTATCTAGAAAATCATGGTTACATGACAATTAGTCAAGTTATCAAAAATCTGTCCGGGAGAAAAAAACTGAAATACAAGAGGAACTAACCAAAGAAGAATTGTGGTGTTTTTCTCATGAACCTGCGACATAATTCGATAACGAAAGTACATTTTCATTGTCTAACATTCTTCAGTGACAGATGTAAGAGCATCATAGAAGAAAGCTTCAGTATGACTTTTCTTAATAATACTATAACAATCATAAATAAGGCAAGATTTTCTATAAAATAAATAATTTATTTGATTTGTCCTCAAATTTTACTTTCTTACTATCTTACAGGAAGAGAAAGTATTGTGATCGTCCAAAAAATTGAGCTCGAGATTTTGATGAAATTCAACTTTTCGTGTCCCCCCTCCCAGTCCGAAAAAGTATTTTTTGAATTTCCGTCTGTCTGTCTGTACCAAGGACTAGAGCATAAACAATGTTAACCAATCGGGCTAGAACTTGGTATATAGGGTTTTCATAGGATTGCCTCGAGAGATTTTTGTAATGGGATATCTAACCCTAAAATTAAGGGTAGTGGCCCCATGGCTTCTTTGGTGCTGACTGACAGCTCACAGCTGAATTCTGACAGTCAACATTTAGGTATATACCTAAATTTTGACTGTCAGAAGTGACAGCTGATAAACACGTGTTTTTGCAGATCATATGGTTCGGCGTAGGGATACAAAATTTGGTCTGGTAACTTTTCAAATATGTCAGTCAGCACCAAAGAAGTCATGAGGCTACTGTAGTTAACCCAAGGATGAAAAGAGAAACAATCTATTTTCTAAAAATTTTGCGCTAACGATTTGTTTAAATTTAATTTATAAGAATTGATCAATATTTTAACAAAATGGCCACTCTCATTTTTTTTTCGGCAAAATGACTGTGAATGTGTAAACTCTCGTTTTTATCACATCTCCGTAACTATTTCAAATATGAAACTACTCATCATTGCATATATGTAGGTGTATAAATAGTAAAAATATTGTATTTGAAACATTTTTTATAAAACCAATAATTTTCAAGCCAAACACAAATATGTATATTTTTTAATTTTTCGAAAATTAAAGGTCAAGTATTGCGACCATAAAAAAAAAATCCCACCTCGACACCTAGAGAGTGCTTTTTTTTTTTCAATTCCGTCTGTCTGTGTGTCTGTTTAACCTTAAAATTAAAAGTAGGTTGGTAAAAGGCAAAAAGAGGAAAGATTGATTTCCTCAAAATCGGCTCTAACGATTTTGTTTAAAACTCGTATCTGGGCTTTAACTACAATTATAAACAAAATGGTATTTTTCATTTTCTTATGAATATGACTCTTAGGGTACTTTACACAAGCGTAAATTTCCTTATCTCCGCAACTATTTAAGATATTAAATAACTTATCATCGCAAAATGTAGTACTATTAAAAATAAAAAACTTGTATTTTAAATATATATTTACTAAAACAATAGTTTAGAAAATATTGGTGGATATATTAACATAATTTTGTGAGATTTAGTTGTACTGAGATACAACTTACGTTTTAACGCAATAATTCTTCAATTCCATATAGAAAGTAAATAATTAATTCTCGCAATTTATGTTTTTTTTTCTTTAACCTCTTAGTGGAAATATTTGTAGAGCATTGATCTATGTCCATCATCTTAGACTCAATAGTCAATATCTACCTTTTTTATTAGTCTAAATTCATAAATGAGGAATTTAATAAAAAGGCGATAACCATAAGATATAAAATGTCATAAACTTGAACCGGAAGTTGAAATTTTAATACAAAATAGTGAGCCTTGTGAATCCAAAATCTATCTTTTTCTGTCCAAATAAACTAGTGAGGCTTTTAATTTTTTGAAGATAAAATCATAAAATTTAAATCATTGAGTCAAAAAAGTTTATTATAACGCCATTTTGGCTCGGGTTAGCTAGTATATTATTTATTTCACATATATAATGATTTTTTTAGACAATTGAGACAGAAAGTCTGTGTGGAGATCCATACCTTTTATTTTTTTCATATTATTTTTATATTTTGCTTATTTATATGGATATTTTACTATTTGATTGTGCATGCATAGCATAGGATGTATGAAATAAAATATGTTTTTACAAGTCAAATAAGATACTAATAAAAGTTCACAAATAGCTTTCGAAATTTTGGTCGTTCTTAGATCAAGAAGGAGAATTACGCCATTAAAGTTGTTCGGAAGTTTTATTAAATATATATTTCTCAAACCTAAACTATAGCAACCGAACAAATACTTTCGAGTGGATATTCAACATCTGAAAGGGCTTCAAAGTAGAATACCTATACTTCCCCATTGTGGCAAACCCTTATGAAGTTTCCTGTATTTTAATTCATTCACAGTATATTTACTGTTATTTATTGAAGGGGATATTTAAAACTGACTCTAGATAAATCGGTTTGTATTTCAAAGTTAGTTAAATCTACCTTGTGCTTGAAAGAGTGCTAAACATTTTATTAGCTACCCCCGTAAATGGCGTAGTATATAGTTTGTTGTAGAAATTTATTTTTAACTTTGGCAAGAAGATTATATAGAAATGGTTTTAGTTCTCTAAACCTCTATTTATAAATTATCGTTTTGTAAAAAATTATAAAAATAAATCTTTAGTAGATATGGGGATGAAAGAATTAATCTTTTTTTTAATTTACGTTATTTAGAATATGAAAGTATACAAATATTTTAAAGAAATTGGTCAATCTAGTTTTTCTTTCAGTGGTGTGCATAGTGAAGTGATATCTAGGATCTAATCCCTTCATTTATTTTATGACTACTTGGTTTTGGTGTTAATACACTTCCAAAATAGGAAACTGGTTTTCCCCACTAGGTTCGGGCTATATGCCTAAGTACTAATTATTACTCTAATGTGTTAAAGATAAGGTAGGTTGAATTTAGAGAAAGTACATTCGCATTATCGTGAATGGAGTGTGGAAAACAATTTAGGATAATCCACCCCCAGTGCACCCAACCAGGGTCGAATCGTGATATACTCGTCATAGGCAGCCTGTATATTTCAATAGTGGTGCGCTAGACTATGAGGCCATCGTATCGGGTTCCACTACTCTGGTTATTATATATTATATGCTATCTGGAATTAAGTCCAGAGTTAATTAGTTGGCCATAATGATTTTTCTTTCCATTTAAGTTATATTTGTATAAATTAACTTTTAAATTTTTTTTTTAAATAAACTATTAATCTATATTTGTTTGTGATTATATAAATGATAAAACTCTAATCAGTAAATCAATGTAATATATGTTATTATTATTATTATTATTAGCACCGCGTCTTACTACCCGTTCGGGTTATACGCACTTACGCTAATGTGTAATGGTAGGGTGATTGTGAGATGAGATGAAGGACCTACAGTTTAACGTGGAATCCGAACCACGGTGGAGGCCTGGCATTCCCCCTATTCACAAGATGTCTTGTCAGAGGTGAAGGATGGGTATGGTAATCAGATAAATCTGTACCGGGACCGAGGATTGAACCCCGGCCGCCAGCACAAAAGCCTGACACCTTACCCCTAGACCGCCATGTCACCAATGTAATATATGGAAGGAGCCTAAAATAAGTGTATATGTAGGGAAGGGACAAGAATATTGATCTATAAATGTGTAGTAGGTCTGACATAGAATTGTGTAATAAGTCAACAAAATTAAAAAGTTTAAAATCAAAGTGAGAGTAGTTGATTAAACGATTATATTGCCAATTAAATTAAACTCAAGCCTAAAAAATAAAATATTTGTAAACTATTCCTTTATTAATTATAGCATTACAATAAGAAGATGAAAATTTAACTCATTGTATTTGAACTCGTAATATTATTGTAAGTCTCTATTCTAAGGTCATTTTTTTTCACAATAGAAGACAGTGACTGTTTATAGCATGGAGTGAGCACAACGTGGCAATTTGTAACTGTAACCGGATAGTATACGTTTCACCAACTTACCATGAACGGATATTCTCCCAGATCAGAACGAGAACCACCCAGTATACTTGCATGTGTTAGATTATTCATCTTTGGTTTGCTTGATTCTCCTGTCAAAATTAATATTACGTTAACATACACATTCTATGCCTAGTCATCAGCATCTTACTACCTGTCCGGGTACTCCGAATATTATAACAAATGGGTTGTATATTAGTAAGATATAATTATCAACACGCGTTTTATAATTTGGGTAAGGAGAGACTGTTAAATTACTAAGAAAAATACCTACAGTAAACATGGGAGTATTTCAACTTTTGACCTTCCCATCACTAATAAGACAAATTAAAACTGACATTTTGGTCGGAGTAACCACTAATACTGCTTAAAACAAATTCATATATTTATAGTGAACTAATCCATACCTTAAACTAAACACCAATTTTATATTAACTAATGCACTGTAGTTAAGCAAATTTGATAAGTCGTGGAGACCCCTCTCCTGATATGAAAGGTATCATTTGGAAAATTGGATCATTTTGTAAACAGGGACTGGGGGCTGTCTCTTTTCTACACCTAAAATAGTTTGTACTTTGTGTTATGGTTGATCAGTTGGCATAGAAAGCTCACTTTAAATACTTCTTATGAATAAAAGGCACTTATTTATATATATATATATATATATATATATAAAGCACTTATATATATATATAGCCATTGAGCATCTTAGGATAATACTGTTTCTATGATCTTATCTGGGTGTGCTTGTTGTCAAAGGTTCAAGTTACTTTTACGGTCTTCATCTGTAAATCAACTGAATGTTTACAATCAATTATTATTAATTTAATGTAGACTTTTTCACTCAAATTTAGACCCAAATTATTATATTCATATGACCTAAGAGTTATTTTAATAATAGAATAGTTAAAACACTTTATCCCATTCCCATTAATTTCACACTACAATGTGTGATAAATTATTTATTTAGTTTCAGGATGATCTTAAATGAATAGTTAGTAAATAATTCACCGACAAAACCAAAAGGGTCAAGATTCAATTTTTCTTTAATATATTATACATATCCAAAATTGAGATTTAAGTTATTTCTCTTTATAGCAATATAGTTTAAATTGATACACTCCTGAATAATTTTAAAATTTAATGAAATTTGTTTGCAAATAGAATTAATATGATTGAGAATTTGTTTAAAAATACAAAATTAATAAAATCACTGACTTAAAATATGACATATATTTGTTTTTTTAATAAAATCTAAATGTATTCTAGTGATTAAAATAGATCCTATTAGATTGCAATCTGAACCATTTTCAAAATAATATGTGTCCCGAATTTAAACATATGGATTACAATTATAATGTATGGTAACAATGATATTATTTAAATGACTACAAAACTTTTTTAATTAATTTAAAAATGAATTACCCAACGTTGACTTATATTGAGAAACAAAGCTATTTTACAATCAGTTCAGTATATTAAATTAATAACTGTAAGATATACAAAAACTCACAAATTAAAGCATATCACCTTACCCTGATTAAATAATGTAACCACAGCAAATAATATTTTCAAAATCATCTTCTATTAAATTTTGTTGGAAATTTACACTATAAAAAATCAAATACTTAGTTCTATATCTGTGGTGGACACAAATATATTTAATGACATACTCTTCAGAAACTCAGTGTCTCTAATATTTGTCACTTTCCTTGAAGGAGACTTTTAACTGATAAGCACATCCTTTTGGAGGGAAACAGATAAGTTCCAGTCTTAATCTAATGTTTCTTATAGCGGAAGAATTTCCGGTGTATGATATTTATGGTTTGTTTATCTTTACAGTACATATTGTTCTATAGAATGGTTTTTCAATTTCCAAATATGTTTAGCTGTTTACAAAGTTATTTTGAAACAAATTAACAATGTAATCTACAAATAAATAGTTTTATGTTAATAAATGTCTTAACATCTTAAATATAGGAGGTAATTTTAAAGACTATTATGTAAAGATTCAGTCCGACACCTTAACTCAATCGTTAATATGTCTGTCTACAGAGCTAGGGGTCCCGGTTCCAATTCTCAGCCTAGCCGAAAAATTTATCGTAGGTGAAATGTGGGTTTACAGCTTCACATTGTAAAAATGACGGCTCGGAGACTGGACGCTGTGCCTGTTCTAGTTTTAAGTTAGATTATAAGACACGTGAAGCTATGACAGGCCTAGCTAGCCAGCAGTGGAAAATATATGGCTTAAATATCAAACTTACCTCCCAGTCCACAAGATGGAAACAGTAATGAATGTAAATATTAAGATTTAACATTGTTGTCACTTTACATTTAAATTAAATATTTTAAAATAAACATTATCACGAATCAACTGACCAAGAGTACCATTATTAAAGTTAAGTAATAATAATACATACTGCATCATATTGCTTATTAATATTTTGGGACAATTTTCAAAAATAAATGATAATTTATCAACCTCTATACGATTTTATTTTATTTTTAAAAAACGAACGTGCAATTTCCTTCATCATGTAAAACAATATCTATAAACCCTATTATAAACAAACTCGCTAACGCCATTTTTTGAAAATATTCTAATTTTAAAAATCGATAATCGCTTCTCTTAGTTTGAAAGAAAGAGTTGAAATCAAAGAAAATTTCCTCAAGGTATGACTATAATAGATATAAATATTAAGTTAAAACAAAATACATCAAACCGTTTTGGCTTTAGCCCTGGGGGTAGATTGAAAGATGGACGGTAGACAAACATAGGGTCAGACAGAATTGTAAAACCCACTTTGTGTGGTTTGGGAGCACATAGAATGTAAGGATTCATCATAATTCCGTTGTTTATATATTTACCATTTCCCCTTGAGGTGAAAGTAAATATTAAGATGTTATGATATTACAGTCAGTACATATTCTGTACTTAACTATTATTTTTAGGGTCACGTCTTACTACCCATTCTAGATGTACACATTGATAATAATATGTTGTAAAATAAGATTCAATCTAGATTGAGTGTACACGCATTTGAGTGGGAAGAGTGTGGAACACCATCCTCCCTTCATCGGCAGTCAAGTCTAATGCGATAGTGAGGCTTTCCATAGCATGGGACCAGTGAAGCTGGGTTAGTGCTGAATTCAAATTATTGTATTATTTATTCTGCACGATGTCATAGAAGGAAAGGTTGAGTTAAAGAGTGGCTTAGGAAGAAGGAGGATTCCAAGATTAGATGACTTGAAGGAAAAAAAATACATTTCTGGAGTCTCGTAAAGGAGGCAGAAAAAGATTTAGAAAGTTAAGTTTCCTCTTAATTACAGCACCGATCCAAGTGCACATTATAATACAATTAATATTATCTTTTAATTCCAATCATCAAAGGAATATCCCCGTTAAATAACATAACTGAGAATTTAAAAGGAGCTCAAAATTATTTTATGTAACTACATCTTTTCTAAGGGTTAAGCACTAGCATACTAATTTTTTAATAGCTATATGTTTTTAGACTAATAAGGATTGAGTTGCAAGATATTAATTTTATAAACAACAAAATATCACAATCCTATAACAAAGAATAGATAGGTATATTAAGCCTCAAAGGGACTGGACCATAAGCTTAAATGAAAGTCGTACCTTCGAACGAACTAAGAATGTTTGATGATTTATTAAAATTATTTAAACCTGTCTTGGATGTCGTATAACCTATGGGAATTCGTCAAACTAAAGCAAACCATTGGTGTAAGAAGAGGAAGGAAGGAATCCTCCTTCAGGAAGGAACTTGTTTCCCCCTGACTGGAATAAAATCTTCCCTTACCTGTAATAGACTTGCACCCATTTAGCTTTATCTCAATCCCAATGGATATTTCCAAATATGAATCTGAAAGATACCTGAAAGCTCCAAATAACTTTTAGACCCATCCAATTTTTCAAACATTCATTGAGAAATCAACACTCTAAATAGATTCTAGAGGAATTCAATAATCAAAATTGCCCGGATGTAATTATTCAAAATAGTTCCCGAGAACACCTTATTATTTAAATTTTTCAGAAAGAGACCCACTTTAAAAAGCGTAAGGAAATATTTATTTTTTTAAATATTTTCCAGGTGAGTCCTCTCCAAATAGTTTAAAGAATTACCTAGTTTTCAAAAATTTGCCAGGCGTAAACCATTTTAAATTGTTTCCATGGTAAGCTTCTAAATCGAGGAAAGGACCACTCTAAAAAAGCTTCTAGGAACTAGTTTGAAAAAAAGTCTAAGGAATGAACACTATAGCTTAGAGAAGAATCTCGTTTTCAAAGATTTTTCAGGATAGGATCATTAAAAATATCTTCTAGAGGAATTTAATTCTTCAAAAAATTATTTGAGGGAGACACTTCAAATTTATTAAGTTTCATCCAAGTCTCAATGTTTTTCTGGAGGATCATTAATATAAGTAGCTTTTAAAAAAAATTAATTTTGGAAATCACTTAAATAAATTCCACTCTAAATAGCTTATAATAACACTCCAAATATATTATATAGGAGAGTAGTTTAATTTTAGAATAAATTACGAACAGGGGTGACTGTAAATATTTTCTAAACATTTGATGGGGAAGGGTCCCCGCCCTCTCAAAAACCCTTTTAATTTTTTGTTTAGGCTTACTATCCCGGAGACAAACAAGGTTTCCCCACCAATGAAGTTGAAAATTACAATAAAGGGGGATTACACAAGCATGTCATTATATAATAGATACAATTATTTCTAGCTAGCCTTTTCATATGAAATAAAAGCTATCCTTTATTATAAGTAGTCTTAATATTTTCCCAACCCACACTGCGCTATACTTCTTAAACAATATTCCCAAGATTATATTATAATGTTTTAGAACACCTATGGATAATCTAATTTAGGTGATTTTTACTTTCTCGCTGTCTTACAGGAGGGAAATGATTGTGATCCTAAAAATACTGAACTCGAGATTTTGATGAATGTCGACGTTTCTTGACCCCACGAATCCCATAAAGTTGTTTTTGAATTTTCGTCTCTCTGTCTGTACCTCGGATAAGGGCTTAAACTATTTTATTAATTGGGCTAATACTTGGTATCTAGGGTTTTCATGGGTTTACCCCAAGGAGTTTTTAGAATTGGATATCCATTCCTAAAATTAAGGGTAGTTTCCTCAAAGCAGAAAGAGAACAAAAATGTATTTTATCAAAATATATTCTAATGATTTTGATTAAATTTCATTTCTAAACTTTAATCAATATTATAAACCAAACAGAAACTCTCATTTTTTCGTCAAAATAACTAAGTTTTTCGTTCTAATGTGTAGATTCTAATTTTTTATTTTATCTCCGTAAGTCATTGTGATATGAAATTACTTATCATTGCATACATGTAGAACTATTTATAATAAATATATTTTACTTGAAATATATTTTTATAATTCTGATAGTTTTCAAGCTATACGCAAATATATATACATATATTTAACTTTTACAACACTTTAAGGTAAAGTATAACTCGACCGTCAAAAAGATCTAACCCGATATGTTGATGGTTGTTGACGTTTCACGATCCCCCGAACCCTAAAACGTGGTTTTTGCAACGTTATCTTTCTGTGTGTTTGTCTAGCCCTAAATATATAGCAGCTAATTAAAAGATGAAAAGAGGAAAATTCCCTTTTCACAAACTTGGCTATAACGATTTTTAAGAAAATTCGTATTTAGGCGCAAATTAAGATTATAAACAAATTTGCTTTATTTTTTAACTCCCCCATGAAAATTCATTTT
The DNA here is from genome assembly GCA_902151425.1 of Timema shepardi. Classification (NCBI taxonomy): domain Eukaryota; kingdom Metazoa; phylum Arthropoda; class Insecta; order Phasmatodea; family Timematidae; genus Timema; species Timema shepardi. The sequence goes on from CABFVX010000842.1 coordinate 207,869, forward strand.
AGGGTACTTTACAGAAGCAAAAATTATATATCTCCACAACTATTTGAGATAATAGCTAAATTAATTTTGTAAAATCTTAGTACCATTAGAAATTTAAAAAAAAAATTATTTGAAATATATTTTTGTAAAACCAATAGTTTCTGAGATATTGGCAAATAAATAATAATACGATTTCGTGAGCTTTAGTTGCTAAGAGTTATTACTTAAGCTTAAACGCAATAGTTCTCTAATGCTTTAGAGTAGGCAAATACGTAAGGTTTTCAAGAAGCTGATGTTTTTCCTTTAATCTCTAGGGGAAATGTTGTAAAGAACAGGGAAGAATCCAGGATTTTTGCGAGGGAGAGGGATGCGGATGCTTTCATCGTGATTGGGTGGCGGAGGGAGGGGGGAAGACACCTATGAAATTTTGACCTAAAACACTTCAAAATTTTATAGTAAATCTTAAAGTAACATTTCAGTGTAACATTAAACTTGAGAGTAATCCTAAAATGAAGGGTATAACTCGAAATTTGCGATTAGTATAAACATTTATTAAAAGAAACTAATAAGAACATCAATAAAGAGTGATTATTAAGAGTAAAAAGAGATAAACACTATAACAATTATTATTATATAAATAATTTTTTAGCTATTCAATCAATTAAACAAAATAATTGAATCATTAGTATTTCGAACAATCTAACTTTAAATCCACACTATAGTATAGCTTGTTATCTCTCATTATAAATCAAAATGTTACCACTATCCATACTAACACGTTATGGGTGTGGTATTATTCGAGGATTTTGTTTAACGTACGTTATTTAAAAATAAATTTATTTAAAGATATTTATTAATTAATAATCATCGAAATAGTAATAATAAAAATGATAAAATAAATTTAAACCTGAGCAGTGTTTGTGCAATTAGGTTAGAGGCACACAACTTAAATTTGGGTAATTTCATTAATGCCTAGTTTCACCATTTAAATACTTAATATGATTGTCTTTAGTATTCATAACAATTACCGTATATTAATAATTTAATAATCTTAACAATTTTTAAAAAATCTGTACAGTGAGAAACCATTTGTTGTATTTTGTTTGGTGAATTATTTTTAAATTGTAATGATACATTTTTTTTTCATCTGGTCCTTTTGAAAATGAATATATTCCCTAAGCTAATGTGTAAATCTAACAACTCCAGCTATTTAAAGTCTCTCAAGGATTAGGTAACTCTGGTTACTTAACGCTGATTTTAAACCAGATTTTCTCAATTTATCTTTAGAGTTCAACTGATCATTTCCACCCAAAAAGGTTCTCTCTAGAGGGCTATTATAATAGCAAAAATATTCATTTGGAATTTGAAGTTGCGATTAAATTACATATCTTGGAGTTATTTTAATATTAATTTCCAGGTTCTGATAGGTACGCAAGAGTGTAAATCGTCAACTATGGTTTGAAGTGCCTTAAAATAAGAATGTCCTTAGCTTTAGTTATTTATAAGTATTTTGAGGGTATGCATCAAGGATATGATAGTATTATTTGGTGTATTTTGTCAGGGGTCAATGGACAGTCAGTTGGATGTCATCAGTCTGCAAGGAGAAAAGTTGATCGAGCGCAAGCCCAGTCTGACGCGCTCCCAGACGGACTCAAATATAACTTATGCGGGGGAGGAATTGCCTGAAGCACAAGGCTCAGCGTGCTACATCACAAAGGATGGAGACATTGACTATCAGGTAGTACTCAAGGTAAGTATAAATCTTGGGTGAAAATATTCTAGAATCTTTAGGATTTATTTTCCGGACCAGCAACTAGTTTAGGAAATTAATCTTTATTACTACCTAGCTTGTAGATTTTTACTGCATCTTCTTTAGATTACTCCCTTGAAGAGTTTTAATTTAACCCAATATTGATCTCAAATTTCGTTTGAGATCGCATGTAGTGTTTCATATTACAGAACTTATGTTTTATTATATCATATATTATGTAAATGATCCTTACATTTTACCATGCAATATATTCAGAAACTCTAACAACTGCTATGGACTACCATACAACACGTAGCGATTAGTTTGATTATTCTTGTATTATCTATTTATGATAATATACTGTACATTTAATTTAACACGTAAGGTAACAACCCCACCCCCCTCCCCCCGCATTATTCCACTATGGTATAGCCTATAATAGGGGGCCATATCATAATTGGTCAAAGTAAGACAGGAGGTAGCTTCCAGGAAGGACGGAGTGTACATGCATTATTAAAGAATCTTTTCTTAATAGCTTTTCTTACATCCATTACTATTTCCAGCCTATGGCCAGGTTCAGTTTTATTATTCAAGTTATATATTTTCCACTATTGGCGGGCTAGGCCTGTCGTAGCTTCATATGCTTATAGTATATCTTAAGATTGGTACGGGCACAGCATCCTGTCACCGGCCGTTAATTTTACAGTGTGCTAGGGTAAACCCATATTTCCATCGATGATAAGTTTTGGCTATGATAGGAATCGGACCCGGGACCCTTAGCTCAGTAGACAAACACACTACCGTCTGAGATAAGGTGTCGGACTGTCTTAATAACTATGGTGGATATTTTGTACTTAATATTAGTCAGCTTATATACGCTGTTATAATACAATTAAAAATTATATGAAATTTGACTCATGAATTTGGTAGGTTTTAAAATCCCCCCACCCCTTTTACCCACCTCTGTGGCGTAGTTGGCAAACGCGCTAGTCGTGTTGAGCTCGACTGCTGAGGACGGGGAGATCGAGGTTCAAATCTCGGTCGGGTGAACTGGGGGTGGTTTTTCCTAAATGGTTTTACACTCTATTTCCACGTAAATGCGGGTTCACTTCTTCTAATTCAACCTTCCCAATTCCTAATTCATTAGCGTAATTAGTACTTAAAGCGTATAACCCGAACGGGTAGTAAGACGGGTTGCTAAATAAAAAAAAAAGATAAATAAATGCCCTTAGATAAACCTTTACTAATAATAAAATCGAATTGGCCTATAAGAATCCTGAAGATGGGAAGTTATTTCCCCAAAACTACCTGTTTTTCCTGTAATGACCTTTGGTGATTTATCTCTACATAAATAACCTTCTTCTTCAATCGGGCTAGGCTAATGGGTTATTTCAATTAGCGGAAATGTTAAAGTAGGATTAAGTTTAATTGTGACTTTCGTGACTACCACCATAAAAATGTACGACACATTAATTGGTAGGTAGGTTTTTTAATCCTGGCTTTGATTCATCTGCAAATATTTTATTTCCAGGCAGTGCATTATGCAGCTCAAAGAGATAACGTGTGCTGTACCCTACGTGTGTGCGAGGTGATTCTTAATCTCGTGGAGCTGCTTATGGATATGGGTGTTTTAAAACAATGCCTCAGAGAAGAAGCGGTTGCCACTGGGGGCATTAAGAGTGCGATGGCGTCTGGGCAGAGTAAAGTTGGGAAGAGTGAATATTATGAAACTCCTGTCATAGACCTTGAAATAGGCCGTGAGAGAGGAAAGGAAAAGACCATGGATAAGTTCAACACACCACACAATCTTACTATGAGTTGTGTTATCAGGTCAGTTTAATGTCAAAAACAATCTTTTGTTTACATTTATTTATTTATCTATGATAAAATAAATTTATCGTCTATATTAACAATTAAATGTTATTTAACGATCTTTCAATGTTTTAATTTGTATTTGACTTTTATCCGTCATAATTTTAATGGATATATGTTAATCAACTTGTATTTAATATTTAATATAAAGAGTAATATTGGGATGTTTCAGAGTGATAAAACATCTGGGTTGTCCTCATGGTTGCGCAGATGGCCAAAGGGGTCCACCCGCGGATTTTCTTCGCTCTCAAAGTCAAACTATTCTATCTAAACTCTATCGTGCCAGCTCTAGACAGTTTTCTAAGTTCCTGAGAGAAATGATGCGCCGGCAGTCCATCTCTGATATTCTGGACTTATTTCATGCGTACATTGGCTTCTGCGTTGATCCAAGCTCTCTTCTTTCGCCTCTTAGTATGTTAGCATTTAATATATTATTAGTATAATGTTATTTTACAATTTTTATATAAACACAAAATTACAATATTTTAATCTTAAATTTAATTCAAAGTTATATATATATATACAAAGCATCTACTAACAGTAAATATAAATCAATACAGTATATAAGTATACTAGTTACACCACGAATTGTAAATAGTATACATTTTTAATACATGGTTATATACAGTCGTACATAAGTACTTTTTCACATGGTGAATCTATTATAGTTTGTATCATAATTTAAAAAAAAACTTGTGAATTACCCCTATATGGATGTTTCTCTGCAAAACCATTGTTGATATTGATTTGGAATATTTATGATATTCAAAAATATGACTTCACTATCGTAATCTACCCTTAGTTTTAAATTTAGACTGAAAATCGCTATCTCTCCCTGGCCATGCAACATCTTAATGTCAGCCATGAACTAAATTTATCAGACTATTGACGTTGAAGTCGCAGGTATTGATAGACAAATATTTCTTTTAATCTTAGGCCACATCTGAGGATAGATTAGAATACATCCTAACCTTGAACTAAAATAAAATATATGTTATAAATTAAAAAGGTACCATGAAAGTAATTTGATAGTATATCTTATTCAAACAATGGATTTTTACTTTCTCGCCATCTTACAGGTAAATAAAGTATTGTGATCGTCAACAAAAATCTAAATCGAGATTTTGTTGAATTTCAACGTTTCATGACTCCCCCTCCTTCCCGAATCCGAAAAATTGATTTTTGAATTTCCATTTTTCTGTCTCTCTGTCTGTCTGTCTGTCTGTACCTCCAACTAGAGCCTAAACTATGTTACCAAATGGGCTAAGACTTGTTATATAAGGTTTTCATAGGGTTTCTCTGAAGAATTTTTGGAATTAAATATCCAATCCTAAAATTAAGGGTAGTTTCCTTAAGGGTGGAAAGAGAAAAAATCGATTTTATCAAAATCTGCTTTAACTATTTTGATTAGATTTAATTTCAAAGCTTTGATCAATATTACAAACCAAATGGCTACGCTCAACTCTTCGTCAAAATGACTTTAAGGGTTCCGGTCCGGTTGCGTGAATTCTATTTCAAGAAATAGTAGAGTCTACTAATACTTAAAACCACAAATATGAATAATAGAGGCATAAAACCTCTTTATTTTGCATTTTTTTAATGCTATTTACCAAATATCAAGAAGATTACATCAATTACCGGGAGTTTTGCGGTGTTTATTTTACAACTCAAGAGTTCATAATATATTCTTAAACAGGCATACAGATCTGAGGGGAAAAAATATCACCACCATTGGATATTAATAAATCAGTGCTCGAATTAAGATTAAAATAATAATATAGTGTGCCCCGTTAAAAAATATCATATCGTTGTTTATCTTTAACTAGGAATTTAAAGCGTGCTTAGAACATATTTTATTTCATATTTATTGGTCAGGTGTGTTACCGTGTAGATACATTTTGGTTAATATATAGCTTAAGAGCTTAAATAAAATATTTTGTTTTCAACTTCCAAGCAAATAATTGTTTTAATTTAACCAAATAAAACATCTAAGTGTATTTTTGTGGTAGAACTAAAGTAAATAATGATTTTATTTTATCAGACCAGAAACGTAGTTGCAGCAAATCCCCGGACATTGTGACGCAAGGAGGTTACGCGACCAACTTCGGGGCGGGTCTAGGAGGCGGTGGCACTCGAGGAATAGAGGGTCAGATAATGGCTAGCATCTTCAAGACTCTTGTCACCAGGCTGGCCAAGTCTATTAAGGAACTCAAGACTCAGGATAACATGGTGAAAACAACATGCTTAAATATTGATCCATCCACTATATAGATAGGTTTTTTTTTATCCAAATCTAATTTATAGTGAATATCAGATCAACTATTCATTCAAAAAAAATGATCTGCTACCAATGTCATATAGTTTAGGCAATCGGTATGGCCTGGATAGCTAATTAAAAATTATAGCATATGTGTTAAATCACATTTGTAAAGACATAATTCAGCCTTATTGTATGCTAATAGGGTAACTCTACAAAGTAGGGAAGGATTGACATTAAATGGCACATTGCGGTTATCAGAGACTCAGATGGTTTAGCTTTGTTAACTTTGTTAGGCAATAGTAAGGAAGCTTTTTTGTGAAATGTTGTATTTTACTTTACGTTATGAAAGTAAATTTAAGGTGTGTTAAAAACAAGGGGTTTAGGAAGATATTTGGTCCAAAAAGGGACAAGGCTTCTGCGGAATGGAGATGGCTAAATAATCTGTAGTTACATACACTGTACTGATCACATCATTTTTAGGATAGTCCAGTCTCGTAGATTACGGTGGACAGGACATGCAGCGCAAATTGTAGAATATAGAAATGGGATAAACATATTTACTGGGAAACCCAATTGTAAGAGACCATTTGTATTTGGGAAAACCCAAATTTAGATGGAAGAATAATATAATAATGTACCAGAAAGAGCTAGGGTGTAGTGAGGTGGGCTGTATATAACCAAATAAAGATAGAGATAGGTGATGTATTTTGTAGGTGTGGCATTTAAATCTCAATTTCCCAATAACGTAGAGTAGTAGGTAAGTAGTCTCATAAACATCTGCTCCTACAGAACCGCTGGAGCAGCCCGCCAAATGACGTAGATTTGGTTTGGTGTTGAAACGTTTTATGCGAGCTCGATCATAGCATTCCAATAGAAGAGGGGTGTAACTTTCGTTGGCAATAATTTTGTTGATCAATGTGCTAGAATACTTACTGTGATGCGATGAGATCAGGGTTAGTAATAAAAGCATTTAAGACATAGAACAATAATTTGTTTATTCCTTCTATTTTCTAAATTAGATTGTTCTTAAAGTCACTAACCTATTTCGATTACTTCACACTCTCAAAACATGATTCTTAAGCTGTCGCTGAAAATACGTAAGCACATTCTACTAGTAAGACTAAATAATTCCCAACGATGTGTGACCTCAAGAACTTATTAGTTAAGCAAAACCAATTGGGATATTAATGACAACTAGGCAGGCAAAAGTGCTGATTTAAAAAGTTTATAATAATTTGTTTAAAATAAATATTCAAACTTTAGAAATTTGTGAGCATTCCTTCTTTAAAACATAAACCCTTACCAATGCATGGGCTTTTAGTTTAAAAAAAGGATCTTTAAGATAATAATTTTCCAAATATTGAGATTTTAGAATTTTGAATATGTGTGTGGTAATTCTGTGGTAATTCATATGTCTTTTTTTAATAATAGTCTTTATTGATGCTATCACCTGTTTATATAGATATATGTATATTTGTAAGTGTGTGTACGTGTGTTTGAGCAGTCCCTATACTGTGACGTGCGTCAGCTGATGACCTATATAAAGGAAGCCCATGGGGGTGTTTTCCGTCGAGTTGCACTCAGTGGCTTATTAGACTCAGCCAACAGACCACACAGAAAGGAGCCTGATACGCAAACCACCAGGATTATCAGGTATTAATCTAACTGTTACACTTAGCTATGTGTTAAGCGTAAGTATGTTTTTTCAAAATGGTATTATTAAATGATACTGGAAAAAAATTAATATTAGCAATTTTTCCAAATTGTAATATGGTGGGATTAAATAGATTTCATAAACGTTGAATATATGGTATAACATTATTTCTTGTATATATTCTTAAAATCCTTTTGAATAGTTACGACTTATTGTACCATATTCTGTTTACGTTAGGGATTAAAGAATCGCTATACTAATTCATTTTTAGTAAAAGTTTGTATTCAAACATAATTATTAATGTCAAGTATACACAACTCTAATTATCAGTTACAAAATGAAAAATATAATTGAATCTTTCAGACACATTCACCAATCGGATGTGGATGAACAACAAGACCTGGGAGCTGGTTCCTGCTATGTTATGGATGAGAGGGGCAGTCGCAAACTCCTCTTCAAGAAGAGGAGCACCTCATCCACCTGCGCTGTGAGTTTAAAAACCTGTAATAACAGATATATATGTCTTATTCTTTATGAAAGAATTATAAAATATTGACCACTACTTTCCGTGTAGCTTGTTTTCACACAATATCAATAATATTAAGTTTGTTAGCTAATATGACATGACACCCAATAGCGTGTAATTTATTTTAATTGATCATTTGTTAAAGCTAGTTATTGTTGATGACATCTCACCTGTTGTCAAGGAATGTAAAACTCAGAAAACAATAATTATAGGGTGTTTTCCCTGCGTGTGAAATGTGGTCTCTTACCTAACATTATGAAAACATAATGTAGGCTGTCTGAAAACAAGGTGCTTAGGAAGATAGTTTGTCCTAAAAAGGATGAGGTTATTGATAAGTAGAGTATGTTACATAATAATGAGTAACATATTCTGTATTCATCACAAGACATTGTTAATCTAATCATGTCTCGTAGATTAAGGTGGGATGTACATTCAGCGCAAATGGGATAATCTAGAACCATGTTAAGAGTATTGACTGGCAAACCTAATGAAAAAAGATAATTAGGAAGACCTAGACGCAGATAGGAGGATAACATTAGAATGTACTTAAAATATATAGGATGTAATGAGTAGGATTGGATTGATAAGGATAGGGGACATACTTTTGTAAGTTCGCAATGAATTTTTGAGTATCTAATTTCAAAGAGTAAGTACAAAAGTAAAGTTATTTAGTAAAATATATAAACAAGTATTTATCCAAAACACAATTCCAAAACAGAATCATTGCAGTGCCCCCTTATAGCATGTGAAGATTGGCATATACAAATAAGGGATTTAATATTGTTAAATATTATAATATGTATAATATAACAATACCATTGAAGCATAAATCATATTAATAAGGTTTTGGCTGGAAACGAAAGAGCTATTTTAAAGATGATAGTGCATATCAAACTGAACCTTTAAGAATAAGTTAAATTTAAACATTCCATGTTTTACAACAGAGCCTATTAGAGGCAGAGGCAGCAGAGGAAACTACAAAGGCCAGTCAAAGTCCTTTGGGAAATCTTCGGAAGAAACAATATGTCCTGACACCTCGCCAGAGCGAAAGAAACTTAGGGGTCATGGAACCGGGATCGTCTAGCTTTGACAAATCCCGCAAGACTTCTCGCTTTCAGATTGGAGGATTGGGTAACTAAGCCTGTGTTTAACTATTATTTCATTCAAACCTTATTTTATCCTTAAAGCTAGCCGTCTTACCTTGATAGATTAACTAGGCCAACGTTCAGTAATTAATTTTGTTTGCGGGCCATATGAACATATCAAATAAATGTTACGGAGCTCCACACGGACTTAATACACAAATCTGATAAATACCAGGTCCAAAAATTATTATCAAGAAAGGTCCAAATATACAATACATTTTTTTTAATAATTATTATTTTAGTCGTTTAATATTTATTTTACACATAATATATCTAATGTGCTAGAATCACATATAAATTTCAGTCAACTGGTTTCGTCGTGAATATGGCCGAACAGACTCCACGGACAGCTACGATGGACGTGACTCTCCTATAGAAGGTGGTCTCATTCGCCAGGCATCTCTTCACCCCTCTCTCAGCAAGAACGTAATCAAGACACCTGGAAGGTAAATTATCATCACCACGAATTATTTTCCCAGCTGGTGGCCACGTAAGTTTAGTAAAACACCTTCGTATTCATCTTTCCTCTAACCAATCTTCCTCCCTTACCCTAGTATTCTCTTAGCCTCTCACCCGCACACTTGCGGTTATCTGCTCCTCCCATCTCTCCCTAGGTCTCACTTAAACTCTTTTTACTCCTAGTATAATTAGTATCTAAAACACCTCTCAATACAAATTTTTAACAAACATCCTATACTTCTGAAGGGGGTTGATCTGTGTTAACTCTAATCAGATAGAATCAAATTATTTCACAACATGATGCGCATAAAACTATCTATCAATTAGGTATCTTAGAAGTATTGGAAGAATCATTTGGTCAAATATTTATGTAGGTGATTATTTACATATTTGAATACTCGTTCAGGCTATACACATGCATTAATTACGCCGGTGAAATAAAGATGAGCGAGGTATAATTGTGGAGGAATTGTACCCACTTTGCTTGGAAAGGGAGTTAAATTTTTATTCAGGTAGAAACAATTTCATTACAGCTGACCAGCCCTAGAATGTGCGACTATCAATGAAGATGCAGGTAGATTGTTTTGTCAGGTTTCGTTTGAATGCTGAATTATTACACAATATGATATTCCCCTTGTTAGCTATATTGGGGTTTAATAAAACATTTTACCCGCCTTGGTGGCGTAGTTAGCTAACGCGTTAGTTTCCTATTGGGCTAGAATGGCCTAGTATGGGTATATCGAGGCTCAATACCAGCTCGGGTAAACTAAGGGTGTTTTTCCTAAATGGTTTTCCACTATACCTTCACGCAAATGCGATTTCACTTATTCTATATTCAACCTTTCCAATTCCTAGCCCATTAGTGTAATTAATACTTAAGCGTGCAACTCGAATAAGTTGTAAGATGATTATTATTATTATTTTTATTATTAGCACCGCATCTTACTACCCGTTCGGGTTATACGCACAAGGAAGTAGTAAGACACGGTGCAAAGTACTATTATTATATTTAGCACCGCGTCTTACTACCCATTCGGGTTATACGCCCTAAGTACTAATTACGCTAATGGATTAGGAATTGGTAAGCGTGAATTAGAGGAAGTGAGCCCACATTTGCGTGAAGGGAGAGTGGAAAACAATTTAGGAAAAACCACCCCCAGTTCACCCGACCGAGATTCAAACCTCGATCTCCCCGTCCTCAGCAGTAGAGCTCAACACGACTAGCGCGTTAGCCAACTACGCCACCGAGGCGGGTCAAAGTACTATTAATAATACATTTTAACTTTAGCTACTAGATTTGTCAAGTGTTGGAGTCCCCGTTTAATGCATCTCAATATTTATATCCTCAGTCAAGTTGGGCAAACCATTCAAAAAGCCAAGAAACGTATGGAGGACCAGTTCACGAAGTTTGGCTTCGGGAAAGGCAAGAAAAAAGACGGAAGTATGGAAGAGACGCAAGGAAGCTGTGAGTATGACAACTACTACGACATTGAAATAAACGTCCTATTGTTGAGTTGATCGCTTTTTTAACTGTTGTGGGACTAGTTTGTCCTCGTGAAGTTTTCACCACACTCTCAAATTACGTTTCTTTTTTTATACTTCTATAATACCCCACATTAGTTTAATCAAACACATAATATACTTGTATTATATAAAGTACTAAACCCCGCAGCTTGGACAAAATTAATTTAAGACTGGGTAAATACCCTTACCTACCTAGTATTGAATATATTTAGTTCTAAACTATAAAGCTATTATAAAACTATGTTTTTAATAGGCTGTATACTAATTCTTATTTTGAACATAAAACAAGAGACTATTTTACCAAACATTGTGCAAATTGACTTGTATGAAAAGCTACCATAAAATTGAAGTCGTTCAAAATAAATATATTCTAATAATTTTTTTAAAATCCTGGTCGTGAGATATTGAAATGATTATTCGATTACTATTCTACGAGAACAACTGTATTATGACACCCAGACATATAAATATAGTATGATGATCTCATTAAACGGCTTATAGTAATTAATTTGATAACTATTTAAATTCAATAATGAATCCTATAAAAGAACGTAAATCACAAAAGTATTGAAAATAAGTGAATTTGTTTAGTAGTAAATACTAAATATTGTAAACAGAGAGATTAATCGGAGGTTTAATTGAGATAAAATAATATTACTTTATATCCTCAACACGAAATATGCTAATATAGATAAATAATAAGAAATAAATAATAGGATGTAGAGCACAGAATTTATTTCTTCTTTATTTAAATTACAATTGTAGCTCGTAAGATATGTGAAACGAACTAATATACATTGTTATGTGAACGTAATGAAATGAAAATAGCATCGTATTTTACCAAAGAGCTTGCAATAAATAATACATACGGTCAAAGATACATATTATTTGTAGTGGGTAATTTAAATTCATTTCCCAAAACTCTATTTGCAATAAATAAATTTGCCAATGGCACTGAAAATATAGATTTTATAAAATATTCAATCAAACAAAATAGCTTTTAATAGTCCTACAATTATAAGTTATTTAATTTCTTAAATAATTTTGGACGTNGTGCTCAAAATTGGAAGTTTCCGTTATGTAAAGTACGACCCTCAAAAACATTCCACGAAACAAGAAAATGAGCCAATTTTATATAATGTTGAACGGATTTAGATACGAGTTTATATTAAAATACGTTTTATGTTCAGGGATTATGAAAGAAATTTCAACATTCATCAAAATATATAGTAAGATTTTCTTTACGTTCACAATATTATATCTACTACTTTCCGAGGCGTCATCACAGTGGGGCCAAATCCCGAAAAGCTGGCCAAAATATGAAAATATTATTCAATTTGTATGAAATTTAGTATATAGGGGTTTTAAGAAGGGCCATATGTGGTAGTACCAACTTGGATCACCCTGGGTCTACGATCCGAGTACTGTGTAGGTTGTCCCCAATGACGGCATGGCCAATAGAATTGTCGCCGCTGGCACCGTACTGCCAAACCGTGCTGGCAACTCACTGCCCGGCCCACAGTGGGGCCAAATCCCGAAAAGCTGGCCAAAATATGAAAATATTATTCAATTTGTATGAAATTTAGTATATAGGGGTTTAAAGGGTTGCTGATTACGAATAAAAAGTCAGAATTGATAAAAAACAAAATGGCGGACCTATTATGGCAGTTCTAATGTCATAAAAGGCGGCAAAAATATTCAAGTCTCATTCATTTTGTATGAAACTTGGCACCTTGAGGTTTTAGAGTCACTGATTACGAAACCAAAGTAAAAATTGCAAAATAATAAAATGGCGGATCCAATATAGCAACCATAAATATTTAAACATATAAAATTTATCCAAACTAACATATAATACACCTTATTAACCAGGAAAAATTTAATGTGTAGCAAAATAAAAGATCTACTAGAAGAACACAAACTTTTATTTATATTGAAATAAAGCTGTATTTATCAAATTTTTTTTACAAAATATGTAAATGAAAATTATTCATTGTCATCAGTTGAGTTGCCTGTATTGTAATTAGAAGATGCTTGCATTGAAAAAGAAGAAGTGTTGAGGCCAGTAGCATGGGACATATAAATGGTTGGTGAAATTAATAATTCAACTGCTTCTGGTAACATAAATTTTACTTTTTTTTTAGGC